>JAYDZE010147794.1:0-22520 GCA_034509125.1 Monilaria moniliformis
CTGATGAATCAGAGATTAGGATCACCGTGTTGGAATTCTCAGCCTTTGCATGTTCAGGGCCAAACAAAATTGATAGCCTCCTAAACTCCGGTCCGCCATTTTTGAGTTCTTTCTTTGTTTAATGCTTTGGCCATCTTTCTGATCTAGAGTTATTATCATTCCAGATTCTACTCTATGCCACGACCAGCTTAAAATTGTCTCAGTTTTGCACATTAGCATTAATTAACTTCTGATAAAACTGCACTCAGGTTACAAAATTCATTGCTCTAGACACTAGATGGGATTCAGAAAAATTCTAAATCTGGAATGTTTATTAATTCTTGTCTATTCCCATTGCCAGACATGGGCAACTAACTGAGCCATGACATTCACCCACATCTCCCAGAATCAAACAACAAATTTAGTTTTTCATATTAACTATTTACACAATCCTTGTGTTTGATTAAGTATTTTATTGTCCATAATGACTCGAATCAATCTATAATTTAATTCACTAAATTCATTAATTGTCTATTTGCTCTTGCTTAAAAAAGAAAGTTGTAGAAACGGTACAAGCATACAATTATAATTCCAAGTTTCCAGCTAAAACTAAATACATAGTAAAGAACAAGAGATGCATGCTTTACATAGTAATAAACAATAAAATATACGCGTATATATATTGAGCTTATTTCTCTTGATTAGACTAACTAAAGTTATGTGAATAATACTGACTTAAACATGATACCTTGTAGCATATTTATATCGTAAGAAAAATAAAATAAACAACAAATATATAAGATAGTTGTGTTTTTATCTTTTATTTAATCAAATTATGTAGATCATGGGCTATTGGTCGCTAATATCTTTTATCCGGAATTCGGCTATAGTTTGTGATATTAGCGACCAATAGCCCCAAAAAAAACTCAATTGGCTGGATTTAAATTATATAGCGTCTGCGCCTTACTATATATAGAGATTAAATACTTGAAATGTCAATAAATTGTCAATCAACATTACTTATATATGATTATTTATATGAAACACATTTGGGAAAAGAAAGTATATTTTATGGAAAAGAGAAATGGTGTTGGTCCTATTAAAATGAGATGTAGGCAGAAAGATAAAAAGAAGAAAAGATTGGTGGAAGGCTTAAATAGGGTGGATAGTTGGAAAACAAGGACCACATCATCTCATCACCTCACATGGCCTAATCTAGGGAAGATTTTCAATGACACAGAATTGACATTTAATTCCCATAAATCCTCTCTCTCTATAGAAATTCACTATTGTATTGAGCTCAAACGAGCCCCACAAACAGAGCAGAGTAAGAAGCCTCTGAATTCACAACCTTCATTTTGAAACAATGAATCTAATATTTGTTGTCTTCTTTCCTTTAGAACTTTGCATTATACCAGAACAACTAAAATAGACATTGGCAAAAATTATTTCTTTTTATAGTACAAAGCAATTACACCATTATTCCTACCAGCAAGCACATCATCATTATCATAAAACAAAATCACACATACTCTACAAATAAAAAGAAAAATGACACACCAAGCTTCTACAACGAAAGAAAGTTAAGCATATCATATAAAATACCTGGCAGTATATGTTTTAGAATATGTAGTCTGGAAGCTGAAGGGAAAATCAAGCTACTTCAACAACGAATGGGCTATCGTTTGAATCAATTACTCTGAGGAAATAAGTGAACATCAGTCCTATATCACATCATAAAATTAGTGTAAAGTTAATACCAGCAAGCTCAAAAGAAGTGAAATATTTTCTACTTTTCTTGAAAACAAATCAGTGTTCATTAGAGCTGGTTGAACCTCATTCTGACTTTTTCCAAATTCAGTTGGACGTAAGGCACTCACTAGAGTTTCTAGTGCCCACAAACCTTCATAGAAAACTTTCAGTATCAATAAAAAATCAGATGGAACATACAATCACATACAAACAAAAGCTCATGGGGATAATTGATATGAGAGGTACAATCAAGATAAACAAAATCAAGATAAACATTGTTATTCATCATCAATCTTATGCGAAACAAATACTCCAAATTAATACTACAAAATAAGAGAAAAACACACGATTGGAGAAAAACGATTTAATTTATGGACCAAAATTGAGTGTGAACTTCAGCAAATTGGGGAAAACGATTGAATTTAGGTAATACATTGTAAAAAATCGGCATAAATCTGGCAGATTTTTCAATCAAATGCTGACAACAACAAGAAATCGACGAAATTGGGTGTGAGAATGAGCAAAATTAACCAAAAAATGAATTTTGTTTCTAGATTGAAGGCCCAGAAAATACAAAATGCATGCCTACCTTTGCAGGGAACGATTGTCCTCTGGAGGGCGTTCGCTGATCTCGCGATTCCAGGACACCGATTTTAGAGAATATTGCTAGGGCTGAGATATGCTTTTCGTCCTCTGGAGCGCGTTCTCTGGATGCGCGATTCTAGGACACCGATTTTAGAGAAGAAGAAGCTGCTAGGTCTGGGATATGTTTTCTTCCACTTGAGTGCGTTCGCCGGATCTCATGATTCCACGGCACCGATTCTAGAGAAGAAGAAGTTGAGAAGAAGAAAAGTTGATAGGGGTGGGATGTGCTTTCCTCTGACTTCACAGATTGAGAGAGGGCAATGGAGGAAAAGTTGAATGTAATCAGGGTGCTATTTTCGAGGTAGATGAGTAATCGCACCTATTTGGTGTGACATGTAATCTGGCTCGGACATCATTTTTAGCACAGGCCGACACGGGCCTTCACGTTAAACACGGGCTTATAAGATGAATTATCTAGGCTATCAAACGCATAAATAAAACTAGATAAAAACCTTATCTTAGGTTAATCTAGGCTATCAAACAAGCACTTAAGATGTAAACCGAAACCCATTAACAACAAAACCCAAAAGAGAGCCTCAATTAAGAAAATAAGAGTTCGAAAAGAGAAAATTCATAATAGAAAAACAATCTATGTTTTGAGTCTAAATGAAAATAAGGACACTAATATTAGAATAACAACCAAAAATAAAATCCTATTAACTTGAAAAAAAAAGATAAATAATGTATCCGCGAAATATATTTTATGAAGCCTCATAGACCTTAAAGAAACCTAACATATATAACATGAGGAAATAACATAATCATGGAATCTTGAACCACTATAAATCCTACGTCATTTTGCTGCTTTTTTGCTTTACTCTCTGTTTTAGTAAGCAACAAGAGTTTAGCTTTCTATGCATAAGCTTCTATGTTTAGCTATTCAGCTAAGACAAAACGAGTATAAACAACATGAACCACCAGTTTTGCAATCTGACTAGACAACTCCTAAATATCGTGCTATTGACCGAAGCTCAAACAGCTCCTGAACAAAGATCTTAGAGAAATATCACTGATCAAATCAGATCACACCTTCAGAAAAAAGTTACAAAAAATCAAGTCATAGAAGTCAATGATGTAGAATTTTTTTGAAAACAAAAATGACAGCAAATCAGAGGTATGGAATTGTCATCAAACCCATTTTAGAAGATTGTTTTTTTCTGTAACAGAAGATTGATATAAAGGTGTGTTTGGATGGGAGGAGGTGTCTGCCTAAGACTTTAAAGATTCTGAATTATATGTTGAAGCTCATTTTTCCTTATGAGATCATTTGGAAGAGACGCATATCTACTGATAAATTAAGAAGAAAGGCAATGGAGATTGCAGCAGTTTCACCAGGTAATTAACATTAGCATTCGGTCTTTGAGCTCAACAGAAATACAGCTATGCCAAAATCTGGCCCGCGGACGTCAAGGGAAGACGCAATAATTATCTTGATTAGCGATTCAAATTTCAACCAACTAAAAGCAATAAAATTCCCCACCAACTTAATTATTTTTTTAACACAACTCCAACAAAACATTGGCACTTTGAACTTAAGAATTGAAAGGAAACTAACCGACGTCGGGAAACGGTGGAAGGGGCGACAGTCTGCGGCGGCCTAGATAGGTGGACATGCGACAGGGGGCGCGGTGGATAGGGTGACGGCGATGAAGAGCATGGTGGATTGGGCGACGGCGACGCAGGGAAGTGATGGAAGGGCACGGGCTGCGGCGGCCTCGGTCGACAGCCGACGGGGGGCGGTGGAAGGGCGACGGACGACGGCCGGCGTGAGGACGGCGGATAGACGGGGGGAATTAGGGCAGAGAAAAAGAAAGGGGAAAAAGAAAAGGGAAACCAATATAAGAAGTTCACCGACGGACCACTAAGGGACACAGTTCGTCGCCATAACCGACAGATATGTCCCTCGGTAAATGTAATTCGCACAAAAAAATGCGACGGACAGAAGTCCCTTGGTAACAGCGACAGACAACACCGCCGGCAAAGTGAATTTTTTCATTTGATTAAATATTAAAAACGATTACCAACGGACTATGTCTGTCGCTGATTTTAATGACGGACATTCCTTTGGTAACAGTATCGGAAAATTTGGCGGGCACAACTCGCGCCATGGTCCGTCGTAAAACCATCGGTGAGTCCGTCGGTAAATGTACCAACGGACTGTAAAATGCGTTTTTTTTTTGTAGTGTGGGCCTCCAAATTGGCTTATATTTGTAAGTTGAGCTCAACTTAATTAAATCTATTAATATTAATTCACTCCACTATATGATTAATATTGCACTGTCTGTCTAATCCACGTTACGATATGGCTCTTTTTTAATTTATTATTTCTCGTGTTTAAGATTTTTAATATCTATTAATTAATTAAAGCAGCTCCTAGCTTTAATTTAATTAATCTTTTTATCCAATACTGGTCCAGTTCAGAACTTTATTTATTTTATTGGAATAAATTCCCACTGCGCAGATTTGTATAGTAAAAATTTTTTCGAACTCTTCTTTAGGATATTATCAACATGGGTCTTTCGAGACCCGATTCTATGTAATAACAATACTAGCACCGTTAGACATTAATTACCACTATCCAAGATATCAGGAATTACTTATGGTTACGAAAAACTCGCACCAATTGATAAGTCAAACAATGTATAATCAACATGGTATGCTCGATGTTACTTATATAAATTAAGAAATAAACAGTCACTGAGACCTTGTACTTTATTTACACAGCATAGAAGTACGTATCTCACTGTAATCCATTTCAATGCCACACCACACTCAGTGCCATCAGTTGGACAAGATTGGTGCAAACTCCATATCGACACTGTAACCTTTCACGATAGATTGTCTATGTCTATCTAGGTTGAGAACTTGATTTTATTTTATAAGGAACTGACTGAAAGATCTTCTGAAATTATGGATACACCGTTCAGTCTACAATAGAGAAGGAGAACTTGTTTGCTCATGTGACAATGTTAAATTTCTCCTCAGTATGGGAAATGAGGTTTTAATACAAAGCAAGTCAAATCATATTTTTCAGTATACAAACTCTAACAGAAGATTCGTGTATAATGTGGCACACAAAGGATTGACCGCAGAGCCAGCAGAAGTAGAAGCCGCAGGGGCTGCGACCGGTCATCCAATTGTAGCCTTGGTTTTTCTCGATTGGACGGTGGAATTTGGGCTAGGGTTTGGTGTAGGCGAGGATCCACTGCGTGTTCTCTTCCTCCGAATTGTGTATCGCGCGTTCCGTTTGTGATAGAATCCTAATCTTAGGTTTGTTAGGGTTTGAGGTAAGAAAATGATGGGGACCTGGATTTAAAATTTTGTAGCACGTACGTTCTATATACTGAATGAAATTATTTTCTCTACTTCAATTTTTAATTTAGGGTTTCCAGATCTGATTGCAAAAATTGGAAATGGCTTAGATCAGAGTTCGAAGATGCCAGCGCTGAAAGATATTCTACCGGAGGCGAAATCAGCGGTTAATCGTTATTATGATCCCTAGTTTTTAATCCAGTATAGTTTATGGGAGGTGGATGAGGAATATGTGACTGTGAAGGCTAAGCCAGTGCCTCCTTATTTGAAACGGAAAGGGTTTCAGTCGTCGAAGCCTGAGGATTTTGGGGATAGAGGGGTGTTTCCTGAGATTCATTATGCGCAGTATCCACTTGGGATGGGAAGGAGTACGAGTATGCCTGGTGCAAAGACTTTGCCTCACTGTGGATGAGCATGGGAATTTGAGGTATGATACAATTGTGAGGCAGGATGAGAATGTGAAGAAATAGTGTATTCGCAGCACTCGGATCTTGTTCCAGTCTTTGCCAAGGATGAAAGATGACGACATGGATGTTGATGAGAAGCAGAAGGAGATTGACGAGACAACTCAGCAAACCACGGCTACATTAGAGCAGATTGTGAACGTTAGGTTGAGTACCGCACAGCCAAAAAATGTTCCTAAAACGTCCAAGGATTCTAAATTCATCAAGTATATGCCATCTCAGCAGTCGACGGCTTTTTGCCCCCCTCATCCTAAGCTAAGACAAGGGGCCTCGCCCTCTTGACTTGATAGATCAAGAAGACTACATAGTCTTTCGCTTAAATAAGCAAGATAATTCTGGTGCTAAAGAGAGAATCATTCGCATGGTGGAAATGCCAGTAGACCCTTTAGACCCTCTGAAAGAACTCGGAAAGCTCTCCACCAGTCCAGGTTATGCATTATCTACCTCCACCTGTGACTGTGAAGGACCAGAAGGAGTGGAAAATCCCACCTTGCATATCTAACTGGAAGAACCCTAAAGGTTATATCGATTCCTTCTGATTGTTCATTACCTCTAATGTATTTGCTTGCCAAATTTGATATGCCAGTTGATTTTCTGTGTACATAGATCCATCACAAAATTATCGAATAATTGTTTACATAGAGATATTTTTCACAATTCTGGATCTTATGATTTTAGTAAATGCTGCATTTTGAAGGCCTCTTTCATTTAGTTAACTTCTTGGGATTTTTCTATCTTTTATATGAGATTAATTGTTTGATTATGTTTTCTTGCTTCTTTGTTTCTTATAGAGATTATGTTTTGTCATCTCTATGTTTGGGACATGGTTGATTTCTGATGTTGTCTTGATTAAGTATCTCACGACTCAAGTTGATTGGGAATAAGCAAGCAATAGGTTTCATAATCTGTATTTGCTTTCATTGGAACCATGATTTAATAACTTTCATTTATTAAAATAATAAATTTTATTTATAAGAATAATAATTTTTGTACATTTGAACAATAACTTTTATCCATAAAAATAGTAAGTTTTATATGCAACTTTTATTTAATAAAACAATAACTTCTATTCACATGAACAATAATTTTTATTCACAAGAACAATAACTATTATTCACAAAAATAGTAAGTTTTATTCGCAAGAAGATTAACTTTTATTCATTAGAGCAATAACTTTTATTCTAAAGAACACTAACTTTAATTTATTGAAAAATAACTTTTATTTATAAGAATGATAACTTTTATTAAAACAAATACTTTTCCTAAAAATGTTGATAAACACATGCCTCATCTATCTTTTGTAGTTCTTCCGCATTTATTTAGAAATTGATAATTAGTGTAGTATGTGCACAAATTATCTTACCTCTTCACAGTCTTGTATCGCACTACAAAAATGAGATTGATTGATTTTTTTTATTTCGTCTCTTCAGAGTCTTGAATCGCCCAATAGAGATGAGAGAAGATGATCTTGCATGTTTTGATGATGGAAAATATCAAAGTGACATAAAAAAGAAAAGGACAAGATGGTCTGAAACCCTCACGATGAATTTTGTCACAGGGGTGGGGCTCCGACGGGCAATCGTGAGATAAGCGGCCTAGGATGATATCACGACTTAATATCATATTCAATCTTGTCTTCCGAACATGGGCTATATTCTTATGTGGGATGCAGTCTCACCATTCGAACATGTCCTAAAACAATAACTTTTATTCATAAGAATAATAGTTTTTATTCATTTGAACAATAACTTTTATATGTATTAACTTTTATTTAAAAAAATAATACTTTTATTCAAAAGAACAATAACTTTTATTCACAAGAATAATAATTTATATTCATCAGAATAATAATTTTTAATCATTAGAACAATAAATTTTATTCAAAATAACAAAAACTTTTTTTATTAAAACAATAACTTTTATTGACAAGAACAATCACTTTTATTTACAAGAATAGTTATTTTTATTCATCAGAACAATAGCTTTTATTTATTAAAATAATAACATTTATTAACAAAAACAATAACTTTTATTCACAAAAACTATAACTTTTATTCACAAAAATAGTAATTTTTATTCACAAGAATAATAACTTTTATTCACAATAACAATAAATTTTATTCACAAAAACATCTATTTCTATTTACTAGAACAATAACTTTTATCCAAACGAATAATAATTTCTATTTATTAAAATAATAAATTTTATTCAAAAGAAAATTATCTTTTATTCATAAAAATTGTAACTTTTATTTGCAAAACTAATAAATTTTTCAAGAACATTAACTTTTATTTAAAAAAAAAACAATAATTTTATATACAAGAATAAACTTTTGTTTACAAGAATAATAACTTTTATTCATGTGTACAATAACTCTTATTTATTAAAATAATAATTTTAATTTATTAAAATAATGATTTTTATTAGCAAGAGTACAAATATTTTTATTTACAAGACTGTCACTTTTATTCGCAAGAACATTAACTTTTATTTACACGAACAATAACTTTTATTTACAAAATTGGTAATTTTTATTCATTAAAATAATTATTTTATTTATTAGAATAATAAGTTTTATTCATAAGAACAATAACTTTTACTCACAAAAACTATAACTTTTATTCGTTAGAACAATAAATTTTGTTCAACAAAACAATAACTGTTATTCGCAAAAATTATAACTTTTATTCGCAAGAGTAGTAACTACTATTTACAAGAATAATTATTTTTATTCATGAGAACAATAAATATTATTCAAAAGTACAATTATTTTTATTTATTAAAGCAATAACTTTTTTTCACAAAAACAATAATTTTTGTTCACAAGAACATTAACTTTTATTCATTAGGCCAATAACTCTTATTCAAAAGAAAAATAAACTTGATTATATTAAAATATTAAAACAGAAAAAGGGAATCCAAATTAAATTATCAAACTCTAAATTCATTTCATTGCATCTTCAACATACAAATGAGAAATCCTGCATCACCACCAAAGCAATGGTGCTCTATTTTGGAACCATTCTCCAAATAAAATCATGGCAAAAATATAGTTACACCTCCAAGCAAAAGATAAGAAAACTATGTAAACATATTCTGAGACACATATATATCATCTGCAAATCTCGAAAAACCTTATGCAACAACCATGGCATTGTCTTCCTTGAGCTCAACCTTGCTAAACGAGGTCGATTTCATGGCTCAAACCAATTATTGCACATTATCCTCATTTGGCAATGAGAGTGGCACAGAATCTTTCGATATAAGATCGATTGATGCCAATGTCAGGACTTCACGTCATTCTTTTGGGCATCAATGTCGCAAACGATTGGATAAGAAAAATTCTGGCACAATCAACTAAAATATAACTTTACATAACTATTTCTTTTGTACATTTTTTCTTCTTATTTTTAACAATAGCATTTGTTCCATGTTTCCTCTTGTTGTGAATGAAAATGAAATTACTATAAGTTATTTTAACTCATAAAAAAATAGTGAGACTATATCAAGATACTCATAAGATATGCAACTTCTAAGATCAGAAATATTACCTAACCAAAGAAGATAGCACATTTTCTTTGCACTTATTCCGAATGAGAGTTGTCATGACTCATCCCAGTCATTTTTAGTAAAAAAAAATTATGATAGTGGATATTTGGTGTTGTTGCTCTTGATTGGTTCAATGTTACACCCATAAATAATGTACAACCATACGAATATGTTAAAAAAAATTGTTTGTGCTGTCTGTTAGGCAATTTGAACACTAGGCAACTTGATCCTATTGGAGCGCTCTAATTGTCTTTTATTACTATTCTTTCATAAACCTACACTGATTTTTCGATCATATTCTTCGATTTCTTGGATATTCTCAGGTATATACACTTGTTAAGTATTTTGGCTTTTTCTTGTTGATGAACTTGAGCACATCTGAATAGTAAGTATTGTTGTTTCTATGACTTTTAAGTGCAACAAACCCTTTCTCCTTCTATTCAGATAAAAGTATCTTCTCCAATCAATTAGTCTAATGTTACTTTAATACTTAAGCAAAAAAAAAAAATGCACACATACACACACATCTTGCCGCATTCTTCCAACAAAACTAACAGAAAAAAAGAAATGGTACCAATCTCAAGTAATTGTTAGCTTCTAATCTGTCTTACTGGGATCCATCGACCTCTTTCTCTCTCCCAAGATTATCTCTCTTACACACACACGGTCGCATGAGAAAGCATGGAATGGTCTGATTAA
This sequence comes from Monilaria moniliformis, assembly GCA_034509125.1. Taxonomy (NCBI): domain Eukaryota; kingdom Viridiplantae; phylum Streptophyta; class Magnoliopsida; order Caryophyllales; family Aizoaceae; genus Monilaria; species Monilaria moniliformis. The sequence continues at coordinate 10,402 of JAYDZE010147794.1, forward strand.
TGTTGTTGGTTGTCATGTTTCAGGCTGGATGATCATGAAAGGAGGAGGAAGACCATGGAAAGGAAGAAATTTTAAGAAATTTTGCACTTATTTGAGATGATTAATAGAGAGGCTTCAGGCAATGGAAGCGAGAACTTTGAAGGATGTGTTTGTTGGATATACACATGTGAGTTGTCGCACATCGAAATTATGAAGTAAGAGAGATCAACTTAAATACCTAGTGAGCCACTCTTCCTATCACCAATTGGTTTTAGGATTAAATATCATTAGGGTTCGGTTGGTCTCCCCTTCACGAATTAGATACGCTTCACAAATTACCTCCCGTAAAAATCTAATGTGGTACTAGAGCCAGCCCTATGCTCGAGATGAATGTGCCGTCTGAGGTAACGGGGCATGGGTAGTCCTGTTAAAAATATTTAAAAAAATAAACAAACGAAAGACTCACATGTGAGAGGGCGTGTTAGATATACACGTGTGAGTTGTCCTGCATCGAAATTATGAAGTAAGAGAGATCAACTTAAATACCTAGTGAGTCATTCTTCCTATCACCAATTGGTTTTAGGATTGAACCCTCACTAGGGTTTGGTTGGTCTCCCCTTCACGAATTAGGTACGCTTCAATGAATGAGACCGTACCTAACCCATGTAAAAATCTAATGCTAGAAAAGAAAAAGATGCAAATCCTTAATCAGCACAATTAAAGTGATTTGTAATTGATACAGTTTCCTTCTACTATTATTTCCTTGAGCATCATATTAAACCATATATAAGAGGGTGTGTAATAGAGTTATAATTAAGAAATATATACAAGTTCTAGCTCTCAATACAATGCAATCATTTTTCTTTATCAATATTTCGATCAATGTTTGACATGGTATCAAAGAAGAATTGAACCCTGCCGGAAAACTCAACAGAAAAATGCATCTACCAATGGAGAAAAATATAATCCTCAATCTTGAAACCCAAATTTAGACCCTTGAAACCCAGATTCAGATAATATCAAACTTATTCTCTTAATACAAGGCAAAACGGCTTCAAGATGACCACTCGATGAAACAAAATCGGAATCCCAAACCTGAAAAAATTTACTCGGAAGTGGAGTCACGAGCATCGTCGAAATTAATGGAGGAGACCAATGGAGCAAAGAGGATGATAGTTGTTCGTCACCTCCAAACAGAGACGGGGGCGTGGTTTGGTGGAAGGGGACAACTGTTCGCCGATCTTGAGGAGTTGAACCTCTATCAATTGTTGATGTTTGGAGACGGGGGCGTGGTTCGGTGGAAGGCGACAACTGTTCGCCGATCTTGAGGAGTTGAACCTCTATCAATTGTTGAAAAAGGAATAAGACGAAGCCACTGGGGATGAGGTTGTCGGATGAAATCCAGCCGACCATTTCGTTAGCTCTAGCGGGAAGATTGCAGCATGTCCTTCATAGCTGCTGCCGGCAGCCATGGCAATCTAGAGTTGGGAGGGTCGACGGCCATTATGTCGAACAAAGAATGAGAAAAGAAGAAAAATAAGGAAAAAGAATGGAGGCATCGATGGGAAGAAAAACAAAATGAGGATTTTCAACCGTGCCCTCCAATTCCCAGTTTATTACATAAAAGTCCCTCAGTTTTTGAGAAATTTCAACAAGTTCCCCCAGATTCTAAAAAATCTCAATTTTGTCCTAAAATTCCAAACACTATTGAAAAGGATCCTATATTTTGTGAAAATCGCTTCAAAATTCTGGAGGATGTTTTCGTTGCATGTACAACCCGGAAATTATGTGCTGGAAAAGAGGATCAATGGATATTTGATTGTGGGGCGACTGATTAGCCCATTCATTAGTTCGATGTCACTAATGTCATTTTGCACGAAGAATTGGAGAATGAGGTCTACATGGAAGCACCGTCTGGATTTACAATCGAGTTTGGAAATGGAAAAGTGTGCAAGCTGAAGAAAAGTCTCTATGGACTAAAACAATCTCAAAGAGCGTGGCTTGGGAGATTCACTGATGCAATGAAGGGTTATGGATTTCAACATAGTAACTCTGACCATACTCTATTTCTGAAGAGGCGAGGTAATCTTGTTACCTGTTTAATCATTTACGTGGATGGCATGATTATCACAGAAGATGATGAAGAAGAAATTGAAACGTGAAAGAAGAACTTATTTACTAAATTTAAGATGAAGAATCTTGGGGCATTGAAGTATTTTCTTGGGATTGAGGTCCTCAGATCAAGTCAAAGAATCTTACTGAGGCAAAAGAAGTGCGTTCTAGATCTTCTAGCAGAAATAGGGATGTTGGAATGCAAGCTAGCTGACACACCCATTGTGGTAAATCATGGATTGTGAATTGATGAATGAGCAAATTGGCTTATCGAGGAAGGCATCAACGTCTGGTTGGAAATTTGATCTATATTTCCCATACCAGGCCTGATATAGCATATGCAGTCGGAGTAGTGAGTCAATTCATGCATCGGTGACATGCTTATCATCTTGAAGCTGCGCTTCGAATTGTGAGATTCTTGAAAGGAACAGTTGGACATGGAGTCTTGTTTAAGAACAATGGACATCTAGAGATACATGGCTTTACAGATGCAGACTGGGCAGGCAACCCAGTGGACAAAAGATCTACAGTGAGATATTTCCCTTTGTTGGGGGTAATTTAGTAACTTGGAGGAGCAAGAAGCAGAAATCGATTGCTCTCTCAAGTGCTGAAGCAGAGTTCAGAGGAGTGAGGAGCTGCTTGACCGAGGTGTTATGGTTGCGCAAGCTATTGGTCGAGATTCGTTTTCCACCTTTAGAGATTTGTCAAATATTTTGTGATAATAAAGTTGCAATCAATATATCTGAGAATCCGGTTCAGCATGACCGAACCAAGCATGTCGAGGTGGATAGACATTTTATCAAGGAAAAGATTGAGGCTTGAATTGTGAAATTGTCTTTTGTTCGTTCTAAAAATCAGTTCGCGGATACTTTGACGAAGGCTGTAAATTCTAACAGCTTTGCTGAAGTTCTGGGCAAATTGAGTATCGGTGATCCCGTTACTCAACTTGAGGGGGAGTGTTAGAAATGGAAAAGATGCAAATCCTTAATTAGCACAATTAAAGTGATTTGTAATTGATATGGTTTCCTTCTACTATTATTTCCTTGAGCATCATAGTGGACCCTATATAAGAGGGTGTGTAATAGAGTTATAATCAAGAAATATATACAAGTTTTAGCTCTCAATACAATGTAATCCTTTTCCTTTATCAGTGTTTCGATCCATGTTTGACAACGTTAAAAATGGCAGCAGAACTGTAGCGCTAAATCCGTGTGCATAATCAGAAGCAGTTTAAACCCCCAACCAAATTCAAAGACACAATCATACAACATATATATGAACCATCTAAGCCACATCACTGCATGAAACACCGTACTCAACATAAACGAAGAATTTGAGCCATATACCGAACCTAATATCACTGGCAAATGCAGAATTCAGGCCCTAAATCGTACCGATCTCGCCGGGAATTCATAGTAGTACATAGTCAGAAAAGGAAAAAGAAAACAAAAGAAAGAATAAGAGGAAGAAGAAACATCGAAACAATGTATATAGCCTGTGTTGTAGCAAAACCGCTGCTTCGCCATTTCAGAGCAAAATCTGAGGCGTCTAAGAAGAGAAAAGTCTGTTGTTGGTAAACTGTAGCATGGTGACGTTTTCTCTCATGCCCAAGCTTGATAGAACATGATCAACTCCAAGATATTTGTTTGTAGTTTTGCAGCAAACGCCTGACAGAAACAACACTATATGAGATTAGTTTCTCGTGCACAACGACCTCTAGGTAGGCTTCAGAAAGCTAAACATCATCTCAGAACTTGACTAGTTAGCAAGAATTATTCTAGTTTCACAAATTATATCATGGCAATGATCAAGCTCAATGACGAGATGAAAAGAAACGATAAAGTCCTTATGGACTAAATTTGAAGAAAAAAAAATGAGAATACCTTTCTGTTGTCGTCCTTTTGATACTTTATAACATCCAAAGGCCATTCACTAACTAGCTTTTGAAGTTCAACCGCAATAGATGGCCTTTTGAAGTCAGACACAGTTTGCGCTTATGAAAATACTCGCTTTAAAATTCTCAATAACATGTGGGGGCTTAAAATCGAATTATTATTTTATGTACTAAATCATTTATACCAGCCTAATGTTTACCTGATAAAGTAATTGAATTATAGCAGCAACACTTTCGGGCTTATGCTCAAGAAGGAAACCCTGGACACAACATCAAGGTTAAGCTTTAGCACAAAATGCAAGCATACACTGTATATATTACATAGTGGCTATCATACTAAAGATTTCAAGTTAGACAACTAAATTTCAGGTTACTTGTGACTACTCCTTCCAATGCATTCAATAAAAATCATTCAAAAAAAGTAGTATATCTTATCGATTCAATATTATAATGTTTTCCCTAAACAATTATCCTGAGATAAAGTATAGCAAGTCATTGATAGAAAGATACTAGAATCTTACTAAAAACAAACAACCAAGTGATATGTAATAAAACATGAAGTGATGAAGAATGACCAACTAATCTTTCAAGAAGCCAGATCAAAATCCTCACAATTCTCAATAGCACAGGAGGCCAATAGCAGAACCAATACATTACCTTTGCATAGGAAAATCCAGTTGAAACACTATGTTGTTCCATTGACTATGATCTCCAGTTCTCAATCTTCCATAAGGATTCAACATCTCTTGCAAGAATAAGTGGTAATGAACCGGTTAAAAATTTCTCACCCAAGGATTCAACATGGACAATGGATGGAACCGTGTGAAGAATAAAATCTCGTCATTATAGGATCAAATACTCATACTGAGCTAATCATTTTAAATGAGGGGGGTAATAATATCCAGAAAGTGGATTCTAATCAGGAAAGAAACAGATTATGACCTTTTCTGGCAGCAAATTCCATCCATATGTCAAATGAAGTCTGTCTTAGGCTTACTCCTGTTTTGACGAACCTTTTCCCATTTTTCGATATCAGATCCCATCTATTCGTGTTACAACATATGCTGCAGTAGGAAAATGTAAATTTACAAGTGAAACATTTGGAGCAAAATGAGGAAAAGATTATTCCAATCAGTAAAAAAAGAATAAAGAGAACCAGCAAAATGCTAAACAACTAAGACCAGATCGAAGCTGCTATAATTTTTTCTACAGCATCAGAAACCTAATTATTTATCCATCATGACTCTAGCTAGTTATGCATGTCTTGTCATAAATTTATGTTGAAAAGAAATATTACGAATGAGAGAGAGAAACAAAAAAACACACAAAATACAGAAACCAGATAGTCAATAGTCAATATTCAAATCCATAAGAGTCACGAATACAGAATTTGGAAGAGTTTGTTACTTGACATATACCTGAAAATTATATATGTCGTGCCAGGTTGCAAAGGTAAATAAGTTTTTATCACAACTTTAATTACTTTCACCATCAGTTTTGCATCATTATGTTGTTTAGCATGTGACTGCATCCATGAAAGAAGCACTATTTCCCATGTCCATACAAGATTGCAAATACAAAAAGAAGACGATTAATATAACACTTACGTACTAAGAGCTTGTGACCACAGCCAATGTCAGGAGTCAATCCATATTAGTTGTGCTTCCACAATGCCTTCATACCTGTTTGAATATAATGTTGTTAATATTCCATACTGCTAAGGAAAATGAGGAGCATAAACGTCAGATCATTGAAGAGGTTGGACCTTACAAGTAATGATGTTATAAGTACAGGGTTATAGAAAGAAGAAAATTATAAATCATTCAGAGTTTGATTGACTGTCGTAATAGGAAAATAGTTGACCGCAATGAAACTAACAATCTTTTCTTACTCAAAATATACAAGATAAAATATGATAAGTTGAAACCAATCACTAGTAACACAATTATTCTCTTCCTTCATTTTCTGGAAAGAATGCAATCTTTCTATATCCACATTTATCAACCAAACAGGGGAGCATGTCCTCAATAGCACAGGCTTACCAAGGGCCATTTGTTCAATTTTGTTCTAGAAAACATAGGAAATGGTATTCTAGGCATCTTAGCTCATGTCAAGCACAATAAAGATGGTAACTATACATATGCATATAAGGCCATATAGAGCATTAGGTGTGTGTGAATGAAGAAAGGAAAGAAAGAAAAAGAGGAAAAACACCTTGTCCTTATAAGAAAATATAACTCTTACCAAAGTCAACAGCTCATGCACGAACACATGCCTTTGTTACTGCCCTACAAAGTGCGTTGTTAAAGGCATTGGGTATCCTAAGATTTGAGAGTATCTGCAATCTATAAAAAAAAGACATATGAACAAATAAACAAGAAAAAAAAAACATAAACCAAGTCTGAGTACAAAATTTATTAACTACTGACAAAAGCACGAAGTTCCGGTAGAATATCAAACAAGAGCTTAATATCTTCAGTGGTACAGCATTTAGCAATGAGCAACCACAGCCACACATTCGTGGGTGCAGTTCTTTTCTCTACAGTACTGTCCAATATTTTATTGTATATTTCCTTCACTATCTCTGCACCAAAACCAACGTACGGATTTGCAAGCTAAATAACCTCCAAAAATCATATTTCTATATACCCGTAAAAGAACACCAAATTATTATAAGTATAACCATCTGCAGCAGAATCATTTCCACTCTCTGGTGCTTCTGAAGAAAATAATATGCTCGGTGTCACTATTAATAATGGTGGGATTTGTATTTTGTCTTTCCGATTATATAAATAAACATTTGAAAAACCTTCGTGCATATTTCCTGCAAATTTTACCATATCACGTGATATAAATATTTTACAACGATGACTTCCATACTATATCAAATTGAGAGAGGAAAATAACACATTCCTTATAAATTTCGAATGTATCACCTCATTTAAGGGTTCAACATCACAGTAAGAGAAAACAAAAAAAAAAATGCTTCCAATACCTAACATATTTTTCTTTCAGATTCAGATACCAGAAAATCATTCAAACATAAAAAAGAATAAACAGAAAAGTGGACTTCACATGTGAACTTTTATATTCCAAAATTAGTTTAGTGTGGGGATCTCATACCTGAGAAATACAAAGCGGAGTGAAAGCCGCAGCGCAATGAGCTGAATTCAGAACACGAGTGGAATCGTTCCATCGACAATGGGTTGAGCAAACTCGGCAGAGGGTTTCTGAAAACCCTAGGCAACCTACGCGTTAACAATCCAATAGCTTGCATTTTCTCATACATTCAGCAACGAGCTGATTACACCTGTTGTGGAAGAAAACAGACTTTGAATTTTTAAACCTTTAGGCCTCTTTTGGTATACAAGTAAGTACACTTGGTTTTAGAGAGTTTATTAATGTTGGTTTGCTGTTTGGTAGCTTTTATTAACAATGGGGTAATGAAATCCAATTGTTTGGTAGCAAAGTTGTTATGTTGTTTAAGTGTGCAAAATGTCAAAAATACCTCCAATTGATCCGCCAATTTCGAACAAAAATGAGTTTCTGATAGTGACTTTCCTCTTCGAGCTAAGAGATAGTATCTAGGGTATAAGTACGGGTAATTTACCGCAATTTGTCCATTGCTCCAGCTGGTGTCTTTGTTGGTGAGCTTCATCTTCTAATTCGAACCAATATCTGTTAGTCCGTGTAATTTATCCTGTTCTTGCGCACTCTTTCATTTTGTTTAGGCGTTCGTAGCATTGTAATCTCGTTGTTCGTCGGGGAGTGTAGAAGTCTATGAGGAATACATTATTGGCTTAGTATTTATAGACGAAAACATAATGGGTTGAGTATTATCGCATATGTTAACCAAATTGCATATGATCTCGCGCGTTCGTCATATGATTCTACTGACATTAAAGTGCTCTACATTTGCTATGTTTTCGTGTACGTAATTGGTGTATTATTTGTGCAAATAATATGCTTATAAGACTGTATTTCGTTGTATCCGCTCAGTTGTTTTACACTGTTGAACGGTTTGTTTTCATTCACATTACAAAAGAATGACCGACAAAATGTGTTTGCAAATTAATATTATCTTCTTGTAGTTTTTTTGTAGCTCCAATCTTTTATGTGGAGCTATCAACATCGTAAATGATGGATAACACGGGATGGCAGTATAATGTAGTTGCGAGCCCCGGTACTGAGGGTACGGTTGCATTTTCTAATTATTATTATTATTATTATTCATATGTCATTTGACGCTAAGTCTCTATTTCGACATGAATGTGACGTATTTTGTTGGCGGATTGACAGGTAGTAGCGAACTAGGTAATGCGAGGCCCACCAAAAGTGAGAAGACACGCAGATTGTGGTCATTACAGGAGGAGGAAATTATGTTGTCGACGCTTTCAGAGCTCGTTGCACAGGGGTGGAAATTCGATAATGGATTTCGCCCTGGGTACTTGAGTAAGGTCGAAGATACTATTCGGCGTGAATTTCTAGCTACGGATTTGAAAGTTAATCAAAGCATCATTTCAAAGATTGCTACTTGGAAGAAGAATTATTATTCGCTCAAAGGTATACTAAATCGTAGTGGTATCAGATTCAATCTACGGGGCGATCACATGGTCGATTGTGATGATGAACAATGGGAACAAATCATAAAGGTTTGATGCTATACAAATGTCATCACCTTAGTTTATTTGTGAATGTCTCTGCCCGTAATTGTTTGTTAACTGAACAGAAAGATCTTAATGCTCAGACTATACGCAACAAGAGATGGGCATATTGGGAGCGTTGGAAAGAAATCTTTGGTAAAGACAGAGCTAACGGAAGTAATGTCGAGGACGTAATGGAGGCTATAAACGACCTATGTTCCAAGAGAAGATTGGGACCAGTACGATCGGAAACGGATTTGAACATGAGTATATGCATACGTACTGTCGACCAAGGTAAAACTCGATTTGTTGTGGCACTTGTGGTGTTAGTCGGGCAGTTGAACAAAATTGGTTTTACTCATTTACTTGCATGTCATTAGAAGAATAAAATAAGTCAATAGCTTGATAGCATCATGTATACAGATTGTAGTTAATATCTGACAACCTAAAAAATAAATAACAAGCTCCTTCCGCATTGTTTAATCAAATATTGCAAACGGTGACAGACCGACTGTCTATCAACCCCTCTGACTGTCGTAGAAGCATACACAATCGACAAAGCATATTGCGATGCATACGCACATTATCTATGGAGTCACGATCCGTGACACCAACTAATCGGGTCAAGTGCTTAACTTGTGTAGGCATTCTAGTAATCATGTTATATGGTCGAATCAAACTCGAGTGTCTACGTTTCTTAAATTTTTTCAAAATAAACATATAAATCCATATGGAACACATTAATTCCATGTTATACTGATGCTAGAGTTGTTGCAGTAAGTAATATATAAATGGATGATTCACAATCGCGGTGTGGCATCTTCACAATGCAACTATCAACAAACCGACAATTATGTGCTCTGTCAAAGTTGAAAAATCTGACATATGACATACCAATTTCTTTTCACAATTGAAGAAACACTTTCAAATCATCTCAAATAACAACGAAAAAAGGGTATCACATAACATTAGAAACAATTTTCGGACTTCATTCCAAGAGAGTAAATGGAAGCTAAATAGATGGTTACAGGTATTAAATTGGTCGAACACTACACATAGAGTTGTTTGGCAAACAATACATTCGGCCAACATGAAATTACGAAAACTTTTCCAAAACCTATTGAATACATCCCCAAAGCACAAACGCATATGCACACGACATATCCAAGACATCCCCAAATTAAATTACAAACACTTTTCGAACCCCTATCCAAGACCTCCTCAAATCACAAATGCATATACGCATATACGCACGACATATCGAAGACATCCCCAAATCAAATTACAAACACAATTCCAAATCCTCTCCAAGACCTCCCCAAATGACAAAGACATATGCGCACAACATATCCAAGACATCACCCAATAAAATTAGAAACAATTTTCGGACTTTACTCCAAGACATCCCTAAATCACAATAAAAGAAACAGAGCACAGTATATCTGCAAGTGATAATTTCAAGCATATGCGTACGATTTCACGACATCGTAGCATGATTCGATGACATCAGACCACTCACTAACATTTTCAAACAATTTGCAGAACATCAATTGAAGGTATTACCGTGGTTCAAGTTTGAGGGCCAACCCAAGACTGCGTAATCGACAAGAAGATTAACTACCTAAACACGTTGCAACCAATTCTATTGAGAGCCCATAGCTCAAGTGCTCTGTAGTTTTCAAAATCACACAAACCAATTCAGTAGGATGAAGAAGAAGACTTTTGTTTAAGAAATGAGAGGGGCAACCGTAAAAAATGGGAGCTTAAGCTGGCTCCACTACCAATGCACATTACTTAATCACCACTTGCGCCAATTATGTAAACAGCATTAAACCGGCTGTGAACATCGGGCCTCAGCGGGCCATGTTTATTTTTCGGGCATTCTACTTAACCAACACTCGCTACCAAACACTCTGTTTATGCCATATAACTACCCTTAACTGGCTTTATCTTGTGTACCGAAAGAGGCCTTACTATATTCGGAAGCAAAAAAAATTGAAAAGTAAGGATTTTGGGATGGGCTTGCTCGCCAATATGGGGCCACCTTTTATACTGATTATCAATTTTCCTTCGTTTTCCGGTCCTAAATTAACTTGGTCATAGCTTTAGCTCTGCACTTGGATTAAACTATTATCCAACTCCTACATTAGCGTAGTAACAATTTTACCCTGGCGCCGCAAAATCCAGTTAGCAGCCCAGTTTTACGCGTGATATTTTTACATGTGCTAATTAAATAACATTACAGATTGAGATACTTCACGTTATTAAAACAACATTTTTTTAAATGTCGCATAAAATAATGTCGCTTTATCTCTCTAAAAAACAGTATAATTTCATACTTAAATGACGTACCATTATTTATGAGTAAGCATCATAAATTACAAACAAAAGAAAAATAAGGTACTAGGACATTTCCTAGGGATACGTTTCTGAGAGCAAGGGAGAGAGAACCCAAAAGATTTACAAAGTTAGAAATCTCTCTATGATCTCATTTAAGGGTAATCATTTAGTTTTTGAAAGAAAAAAAAAATCAATGATGTCAGTGTTTTTAATTTGAATGAATTACAAAAAGTAACTATAAAGGGGTCATACATTTGCGGTACCTAAACTAAAATATTGACATTTGCGGTATCTATACTAAGACGTACTATCATTTGATGTACTTTTTTACTTTTTTGTAAAATATTCGGTCTAAAATGCCTCCAACCACTGAGAGGACATTTTGGGCAATTTTCTTAAGCCCTCTGCACATTTATTTAGCATTTTATATGTGATTTTACATTTATTTGAGCACTTGATATGTGATATTTTCCTTTTTGATTTAATTAAGTTATTCAGTTTCCAACTTTGTTCCTATTCAATTTACCATTCTTACTTATTAGTTGCTTGTTTTCATGATTCAGATTTTAGTCGTACTTGTGTTTTTTCTTAATAACTAAGTTACCAGCACTTACAGCTTTCAGATTCAAATTTTGATTCCGATTCCCCTCTCACCACGGGTAAAATTTAGTTTTCCCCTTCAAATCATGAAATACAAATAATTTAGGGAAACAGCCTCAACGTGCAACATGGCATAAAGAATTAACAATTATTAAGCAATCATGATGGGAGCCAGAAAAGAAGTTCCACCTTGAGCATTTGGTAGTTGGTAACAATCTGATTCTATTCCACAGTATCTACAAGGGGTTCTGCTATGGCTTGTTATCTAATGCAACTCATGTTAAACCCATATACATTATTCCAAATTGCAATAGAGTGAACATGCAGAAGAAAGTCAAGCACTGCATGCAATAAAAAAACCCAAAAAGCGGGGTAAAATATTTTCTCTAACCAACAATGCATTACAAATTATTAAAGCTTACATTCAATCTTATCTTCCTTGTAGTCGACATATTCAATTGCAGTCAGATGATGGGAGACTTTGTCAGGCAATACAATTCCATCTTTGGCCTGCAAATAGAATGCAACAAAACATAAAATATTGTAAAGAA
>JAYDZE010147905.1:0-22505 GCA_034509125.1 Monilaria moniliformis
GACATTCCAGGACAATCAGGCCAGATAAGCGGAAGTTGGCATTGTTATTTGACAATCCAAATATCGGGTAATCAAGTGTCTGATTTTCTGGCTGCCTCTCCTCTCAAGTTTTTGTTTGACTTGTGAACATATATATGTAAATTGTGTTCATTAAATTCATTTATAGATTTGGTTGGTTGTGTTTCCCAGGTGGAAAAACTTCAAGAAGCAGATGGTAAATATGCGAGCAAATAGTGTCTCAAAAGGGTTGCAGTTGAAGAGGCCGAGTGATTCAATTTATTCATTCCCTTGTCCAGATTGCATGTGCAAAGCAGACAAGAGCGAAAATGCAAGATCGCCATCCGTAACGTGATTTGCTCTAGGTAGCTACAGAGAAGCAGAGAGTTGTTATTTGTCCTATTATTTGTGTGTGATTCTTTGGATTTTCTTCCTTGTCTTTGGTGGGATGATGGGGATTCTTTGCCTGGTGCAAAGGGCTGGAAAGCAAGATGACTCCTAACTTTAGTGGAGGATTGAGTTGAGCTACACAGGCAGGCACTGGTAGTTACACATTGTGAATAGACCAGACAAAATTCGAAGGAAGACGAGTTGTTGTTGGTTTCTGAATTGTACATTGCTCGTCTTTCACTGTACCATACATACCGTAGAAACAGTTCATTTGAACAAAGTTATATACATCAACGTTCTCTATGTATCATCACATTCTCTTTCATATTTTATATGGAAACTCATTTTGTTCTTTCCTTTTTCCACAATGAATCAGTCCCGCCAGATAACTCAACCTAATTGTCGACCTCATATTATAATTTATAACTTAACGAAAATTTGAATTCCTAAAGAAATGAACATGAATATCTTTTCGAAAGAGCTCTAATTTTTTTTTGCCCAATACACAAAAATATAATAGAATAAACTACAAAAAAATTAACTATTTTTTTGCCCAATACACAAGAAAATAATATAATACAGAGGATTGACTCGAGCGAGATAGGGGTAGGGATTACGCGTACTCTCCTCTTTGATAAGCAACAGGCGTCAAAATCTCGAAATTTTCAGCTCTCCGTCGAAGAAAAACGAATTCAAACAATTGGATCTTAAACAAAATCAGTTATGGGAATTGCCGGAAACCTGAATCCAAGCCAGCTGGAGTTCTTCAAGTCTCAAGGTTATTTGGTTTTGGACACTTTTGCCAGCGCCGATGAGATTAGATCCCTTAGATCAAGAATGGAGCAATTGCTTGAAGAATTTGACTTTTCCAGCAAAGCTTCTATCTTCTCCACCACCAACCAAGTAAAGATTTAATCTTGCTCTATTCGTCTTCTACCCATTTCTTTTCTTTAATTTTGATCAAGTCTACTTCTCTTTTCCTCTGGTTCAGCAACAGAGGACCGATGATTACTTCTTCGAAAGTGCTGAGAAGATTTCCTTTTTCTTTGAAGGTATGATGTTGCACTAGTTTAGCCTTTTCAGGTTCTTATTTTTGTTTGATGAAATATTTAGGAACAAGTTTGTGATCAGTTGTTACCTGTGGCAAATTTTCTAATCTGTTTTAATTGTATGATTATTTGTGCTATACCTATATATGATTTGATGTATTCGCACAATGACGGCCCTATGAGATGTTATGTTAGTTTGATGTTACTGAGTTGGTCTTTGTTGTCATCAAATTTGAGTTGCTCTGTTCAGGACACTGTATTTATCTCTTTCAGCTTGATACCTAATACATTGGGGTCCACAGCGGGTTGGCCACGACACACGAATCTTATATGATATTCAGAGTATTTGAAACAAGAAGCTTAGTCTAATCCCCAGCTCGTGCATTGCAACTAGGTCTAGGCATACCATTGTATGATTCAGTTAGAGATGTATTACGTGTTGGTTAATTAAGATCTTGTAGTTGGTTTCATGCTTAATAATGTCTTGTTCTGTTTGTTTTGACAGAAAAAGCGTTTGGTGATGATGGGAGTTTGAAGCAACCGAAGCAATTATCAATAAATAAAGTTGGGCATGGTATGCTTGATCGTCAATCTTATGTCTTGCTCTGCCTTTGTAACAGATTTTAATAGTCTACAGTTTGAGTTTTTGGTTTTATCTCTTCGATTATTTAGATTCCCATTTACCTGAGTACCTTTTTCCTTGCAGCATTACATGACATCGATCCTATATTCAAGAACTTCTCAACTTCAGAAAAAGCAACGGGTTTGTTGAGCTCTTTAGGTTACAAAAGGCCAATAGTCATTCAGTCCATGTACATTTTCAAGGTTCGTTTTTTGTCGTAATATATTTCTTGAAAGTCGGTTTTAATTCTAAGTAACCTCAAGCTCATGCAATTGTTTTGTGATTGATGTCAGTTCCACTGAGAATATGGCATCATATATATTCATATGATGAATTTGCTACAAATTTCTAAGTCCTCTATAGTTGCTGATTATCTTAAGAATCCAATTATGACTACTTGTCTGTTGAAATTTTCTATCCTGATGAGTAAAATTAAGTTACTTTGTCATATTTTTGAATCTTCCCGTATGCGACATCTCAATTCCTAGTGCATTATACATATTTATGCGTATCTACATGAATTGTGTGCTCCCAGCAACCCGGAATTGGTGGTGAAGTAGTGCCGCATCAGGACAATTCATTTCTATATACAGACCCACCGACTTGCACTGGGCTGTGGCTCGCTCTAGAAGATGCAACAGTCACAAATGGTTGCCTCTGGGCCATTCCTGGCTCTCATAGAGGTAAAATCTTGTTTCACTTAATTCTCCGTTTCATTGTCGCAAAATAATTAAAATTCCTTGTTTCTTTGTCTCAGCTGGCCTCGTTAGAAGATTCATTAGGGATGAGACAGGTGTTCACTTCGATAAACCTTCTCCATCATATGACCAGAAAGATTTTGTTCCTATTGAAGTAAAGGCTGGCGCCTTGGTAGTCATTCATGGGGATCTTATTCATCAGAGGTCCATTGGCTGCCTCCAACTCATAATGTTATCTATCATTAGCTTGTTCAATATGTATTGCTCATCTTTGTGCTTGGCCTACAGTTTCGAGAACAAGTCTTCAACATCTCGACATGCATACAGCCTCCATGTGGTAGATACCGATGGCTGTAAATGGGTCGATGACAATTGGTGAGTCTCGATGTATTGATGATGAGATTTCATTCTCTTTGCCTAGTATGTAGTATTCTATAAGGGTGATATAATCTTGTTGCTGCTTGGAGCACTTTATAAACTTCCTCTTCTGATTTGCCATTACTCTTCTTGTTAATTTCAGGATAAGAAGAAAGGTAGAACCTGAGCCCCTGTATGCTTCCTAAGGTTCATTGTAGACTGAATTACTAAACTTATATGTACATTCAATTACTACCACATCTGCACTACACTGCTTATGATAATAATAACAATAGTGAACTTAATCTTATTTTATCATATTAATCCTTCTTGTTCTCATTTTATCCATCTTCTGCTGTTGCTCACTTTCTAGTTTGTTTCATATGTTGCTATTTTCGTTCATTCGAGTTGGGACGGCTTTATCGGCATGCTATTCATTCGTAAAATGCACAAACAGTGAAGAATAGAAAAAAGAAAAATAGATTGCCCCAAAATATAAACATAATGCTGCACACAAGGGGCATGACAGAGAAAGATGACGATTTCAAATTTGGTAAAAAAATGAAAACAAAAGTAGCAGCAGCATGCAAGAAAACGGCGAGTCTTTGAGGTGGTGTCATGCTTTTTGTCTACTCCAGACATGGCAGCCCAACACCTGCAAATTACCACACTGCTAATAACTCTACTACATCCATATCCCTATTTTCCTTTTTCTCAAAGAACTCTGTTTTGTTTATAACTGTCATTATACTCGGAGAGTACTGTTCAAACATTTGAAGTTGCATATCAAGCGCACAGATCAAACTAATTAAGTCGCTATGGCAGTGTTTGGTTAGTCGAGATTATATTGACCTCAGATTACCCAAGAATCGAGATCAAATTGGCCCAAGACTAATTCTTATGGCATGTCCTGAGATTAAGTACCAGATTCACAAGACACAATCATGTCTGGTCCATCAAATTAAACATATATATACATATTAATACATGATGTAGATGGATGAGTGGATAGATAGATAGCTAGATAGATACAAACACAAAGTATAGGTAAGTAAAAGTAAATGAAAGCTAATTAGCATGGTACATATTGCTAGGTAAGCTAGAAATGACTAGAATTAATGTTGCATATATGACACTACACTTAATTAGAAGATGCATGAGAATGAAAGATTCAGTTTTTGATTGGAAGAAACTCGATGAAGTGAGTAGGCGTAATATTGTTGGTAAATGTATGAGGAATGTGAATGGTTTCTTGTAGTGGGCTGGGAAAGAGGTTAAGAGTAGTTTGATTTTGATAGGGATAGTAGGGTTTGGTGTTCTCTTGTCCAGTAGAAGAAGAAGAAGAAGATAAGTCCAAATCCAATTGCCATTCAATTGCAACCTTAGGCTCAGGGTCCAATTCCTTGTGACTCCATCCATCTTTTCCACACTCTGCCGCAATCACTGCGCCATGCATTGATGCAGAATCCTGGAAATTTGTACATTAATGAAAAGCTGAGTGAATTTTGCACCTAAATCGAGGAATTCTTCAACTTTTGGGGGCAACACCCTCAACAGACTGCAGCTTTTATTTTCATTCTTTTTTCCATTATGTACAATGCTTTGCCCTACTCAAATTCAATTTCTTGACCTACATACTTATTATTGCCCCATAATTCTGCCTCTGCTTATGTCTTGTGACCCATCCAACCCAGCTTCTTGAGTTTCGTGCACATATATATCAAAATTTAAGCAGAAAGTAGAAAAATGTTAATGCTAGAGCTGCAGTGTGTATTTATAGATATATAATATTGTGTAGGTACCTCTGAAGGTGTGCTGCAGTTAGAGGGTATAGGGACCTTCCTGTGTTGTTCAATTTCGAGATATCTCCTGCTCAGTCCTGCAACACCATATCAATTAACTAAGGTTACAAATAGTGGTGAAACAAGACAAGGAAACACCCCTAACGAAAAAAAGTGAATTAATTAATTAACTTGATCGAATTAGTTAATCGTAATTAGTAATGGATAATGAAAGTAATTAGTTACCAGCTGGTGGCCTTTGGTGATCGGCGTGGAGTTTTTGGCCGGCAAGCTGGAGCTCAAGCTGACGACGTTTCTTCTGTCTCTCTCTAGCCTTATGGTTTTGAAACCAGTAAAAAACGTTTTTGCCTTCAATTTTCCCAAACCGTCGGAGTTTCGCCGCAATTTGCTGAATCTGCTCCGCCGACGGAGTTCTGATTCCGCGTCTGTACATTTCTTCAAGAGCCTGCAACTGCTCCGGCGTAGGGTTCCACCTCGTGCTCACCAGCGGTGCCGCCGCCGTCGATATCTCTCTCTTATGATCACCTACGACAACATGCATATATCATGGACTGAAGAAAATTCGAAAAAGTTAAGCAATCAAGTGCGTGAGGGCTTACTTATGGAACGGTTCCAGGAAAGGATATTAGGGTTTCGTGGGAAGCAACAAGAAGAAGTTGAATAGATTGGGCGCGGCATCAGAGGGCGGAGCTTCCGGTTAATGGCCGGCAGCTTCAACTCTTGAGCGTCGTTGCTATTACTATCCATCATAATCATCCACATTAATATTGCTAATAGTATGTAGCAAAGTGCATATATCTATATATATAGAGAGAGAGATATGTTTCAAGGTGGAATTCTCTTAGCTCAAGAAATGTAGACAAATAGGGTTTCGGAGCTTCAGAGATGGAGACTTGACGAGGAAACAAAGAGAGAGGTTTGCAGATTAATGAGAGAGAAAATTAGGAGAGAGAATGGGGTTTCGCAAACAACAAACAACATTAGGTTGACCATGCTACGATACACTATGCTGGAAAAAAGAATAGGGGAAAGGAGAAATTAAGCGGCAATTTGTAATTGAATAGAAAAGGAGGCGTGAAATTCTGGGAGGTTTTTTTGGGAGATGGATACATAAAAGCGACGTGACAATGATGAGATTATGAGGACTGTGTCATTGGGACTTCAATGTCTTGCTTCGCCTTTTTCATATTTCTTCACATTCCATCCTGTCTCTCTCTCTCTCCCCCTCTCTCTCTCTAAAAAAATGAGAATTAATTCTTTGATTAATGCTCAACTAATTCTCACTCGTCTCTCAAACCTGCCGCAATTTATTCTTTTGTCTCTTCAATACCTTAGCTAGCTCCAACCTTATTAATGGCGTCTCCTTTAATTCGACCCATTCCTGCAGTTTCCTATATAGTTTGTGTAACAGAGAGTACATTTGTTAAATTATTGATCAAATTAAATTATGGCGCCCTCTCACTTATACTATTACACTTGTTCTACATTTATGCTTTCGTGCATGCAAACCCCATATACACATTATTAATTTTTTTTCGTCTCCCAGCTTTATTGCTAACGATGTGTCCAACCACTAACTATATATTTCCATTATTTTTAAAGGAATGTGGGACTTATATATGTCATTACACAAGATCTTGTTGCATTTTATATTAGGTAGTTATTATATTGTTACAAAAATAAAAAACATGTCACAAAATGCAGTGATATTCGATGAGAGTATAATTAAATTAAAAACATGTCACAAAATTTAATTATATTTTTATACATAAAAAAAATTATATAGATACATGTATTGGTGTAACTAAATTTTGATACATTTGAAAAAAAAAAGTCATAAATTTTATAACAACTCTCTTGATGTTTGGAAATTAGGTTTCCAAGTAGATACGAATATAATGTTGTGGGAAAATAATACTTATTAGTCCAACGTATGTGCCTTTTTATTTCTGTATCTCAATATAAGCATAATTGCAAATCAATACATAACATTTGAAATGAATTTATAATAATGTCCTAACTATCGGATTCCAGCCCGTTTTGTTTACATAGCAGCCGGAAATCCACGTCTCACCTACATGTACTACACTTGGCTTTTGAAAACAAAACAAAATGAAAATAATAAACGGACAATGACACTGCACTCGAGAACATAGTCTAACCTCTCACACCCTCTCCGCCGCTGCCACCAAGTTCAATCGTCGTCCATGCGCCGCCGCCACCACTCCACCCATGTCGTCACTGTCGCACGCTCTCACGCCATCGTCTCCAAGTCGCAACCCCTTCTACTGCCGCTTCCCTCCGCTTCAGCCGTGTGCTGCCACCGCCGCTCCAGCCGTGCGACACTTCCACTCTTCCAGCCGTGCACTGCTATCATTGCTCTCCTTCAGTCATCGCTGCAGTAGGAGCAAAAGTCGCCTCCTCCTATTCCATTTCTCTCTCTCAATTTTGAGTCGTTTTCTATGTTGTCTATACCATCGATTTCCATGGCTGCGGCGCGGAGCATGTACGTGGAAGGGGGAGGTCGTTGGACGAGGACAAGGAGAAACATGTGGAGTCTCCGACGAACAAGAAATACAAGGCGGCGGCGCCCTCTAGGTGGGAATTTTGACATTTTCGTTAGATTTGTTGTTCATTAATTTAATATTTGCCAACTAGGCAGAATAGGCCGAACGTAGAGTGCCACGTAAGCAGACGGGTTCAATTTCCGGTCATCGGAACGCTAATGTTAAAAATATGCAAAATTTAGATATCGATTTGTGATTATGCTTAAATTAAGAAGCGGAGTTAAATTAAAAAAATAATATTATTGCAAAAGAAATAACATGAATGTCGCTCAAGTACTAATTGCGACTCTATATAGGTAGCTATATTAGTAATTAATGTGATTTTTAATAAATATAGAATATGTTAGTAATGTTGCAGTGCAGTAAAGAATCTTGATGTGGAAACCACTCAAATAATTAATACTAGCAATTTATAGTTGAAAACTATAAATACATATTACATTGTTAGTATTTCAATAATTTAGTAGAATAATTTATTTTTTTATAATTTTATGCATTCGTACACTAATTATTCTTGCCATAATCGGTGGACCAATCACACCGAAGTCTATGACAAATGTTTAGATCTGTAATTGAATTCTAATTTTAAATTATTCAAATTTTATAATTAAAATTTTATAGTTAAAGTAAATATTTGAAAATTCAAAAAGCTATAAAATTGAGCATCTCCACATCACACACACACTTCACACGCACACACAACACATACACTGCACGCACAACATACACACACAAGACACACATTGCATACATGCACACGACACACAACTTTTCACACACTATACACACACTGCACACACAATACACACACTGCACATAACACACACAACAAACACACACGTTACACACTACAAGCACACACACAACAGCTGTGGGAGAGCCTGCAGATCTTCGCTCACGCTCTAATTTCCACAAGATATTTGTGAATAGCTGTGGCTTAGCTGTAAGTGAGCACTGGACGGCAGTGGAGAATGCGCGATGATGCGGCACTGGACGGCGGCGAATCTCGGCAGGGATCATAAGTGAATTCAAATATGGGGAATTGAAGAAACCCGTATATTTATTAAACGTTACCAAACACCACTTGTACTCGGTAACAATATTTTTTTAATTAAAATAACATGTAATTGAGCTTCAGGGTGCTTGGTAAAGTTATTTTTATAAGTAAATTACTTTAATTTACGAACGAAGACTTAACGAGCAAAATAAATATGTTACTGAGTACTAAGATGCTCGATATATGTAACAATAATTTTCTTAAAAATAAATATTTTACCGAGCACCAAGTGCTCGCTAATGTTTCCCTTCATGCGCGGCCCAATTTTTCGACCAAAAAAGGTGGCATTTTTGCTCAACAATGTCTTATAACTTTTCCCCTCCTGCGACTAAATTATTTTTGCTCGTTAAGTGCTTGATAATATGGACACGTGCTTGATGAGTACTTGGAAGGTGCTCACTAAATAGCACGTACTCTGTATTTGAAGTTTTTTTTAGTGACATTTAGGGATGCTGAAAATAACAATTATTTAGTAGACCATCTCGCCCTATACTATAGCAGTTAAAGATTTAAAGATGCAATTTATGAGGATTGGTCCTCAGGTTGTTAGCATTTATACATGTTGGCATTATTATGCAAGATTATATATGTCTTGTTGATTCACGTGTGTCTCATTTGGTATCCACGTGTACAATAGTAATCGTACCATACCTGTAATTAGTACAAAAGAAAATATATATGGGCATGGCTAGTACATTATATTAGGAGTGATTAAAGAATGATTTGCTCAACCAAATTCCAACTGTTCTGGTACACTAGCTGGTTAGTGCTACTGAGAGAGTACAGAATGAGAAATTAATTACTATCAAGGCAGCAAAAAAGCTGCAAGATATACACAATCGCATGCATGCTAGTTGCATTAGCAAGAATTGAAATGCATTAACCTATATGTTTAATACTCCTAGTCCATTTGGACTTTAAAAAAAACACTGAGATAATTGTGCTTTATTTAATTATAGCTAAATTATTATTATTATACAATTCAGCACATCCCTTGATATATAGCTAGAAGCAACAAATGAAAACAGGTGGTGTTTATATTAGTTTAAGAGCTTGTTGCAAGTGGTGACTCCAACAGCAGCAGCAAGGTGCCAAGCAGCATGCAGAAATGGAGTTTGGGGGAACAAGTCATCAGCCACGAAAAACGCCCCGCCTAACAACGACGACATCTTATGCACATTATGAGCCACCCTCAAATCTGGATCCTCAAATGCTCTCTTAGCAAATGCCACCTGATACATACATTATGCAAGTCATCACTACATATATAACCATCTCAAAGATAAGGCTGGAAATCTCCTATATGCAATATCGTCAGCTCAAACCTGCTTTCACATTGCGTATAGAAAGAGAAGTCTTGATTAAATTCAAGAGGCAAGTGTGAGAGTGGGTAGTGATTAGATATGGAAAAAATACCTCCATGATTCCTGTGCGGACTGCTGAAACCATGAGGGGTTGTATAGGCAGAAACAAAGCTGATGCTGTCATCAACAACTTGGGGTTCTCGTTCCTAAGCGCTCTTGATAGGCACTGCCAAAGAATTACAGAGTGAACCAATAGATACCAAAGTTGGTAATCGTGGAAGGCGAATTAACAACATTGCTTTTACTGAGGCATACTAGCTAATAATACATACGGTATTACATAAATTAACCAATTTCAAGAAGATGATCATCCAATTCAATACTTTCTATGCTATCTAAGAACCAGCTTCCTCAAACTAATCATAGAAACTTGTTTCTTTACAGAATAGCAGCTTAATTTAGAGAGTTACCATGGTAGCTGTTGCGATCATAGTGTAGTCAGCCCATCTGAGATACTTCCTCAATCTCCCTCTTGAAGCATGATACAAACTTGAAGCAAGTCCTACTCCAATCAATGAATTTGCATATATTTTACAATTGACATTCTTCCTGCAGGAGAAGCAGAGTAATCTATGAATATGACAAGACACATATGCAACTTATAGAGTTATATATCACCTTGGGGCTTGGAGTCCAATGGCAATAAAAGGAAGTGAAGTAAGCACATTAGCCACAGTTTCAGCAATATTTTGATCACCTGGAAAGAGAAATTGGTTCAATATTCCAACAACAAAGAAAAACAACTGTTAAGAGCAGCTAGTTAGTCTACAATACCAGTATGAGTACAATGGATAGGCCTCAAACAAGCAGGTCTTTCATGCCAAACTTTCCTAATTAATAACATCATTATTACCATTAGGCCAAACACAAAACTCTCAGTACCAAACCTTGACAACATTTTGGTGGAAGATAAAAACTTTAGGCACCTTGAAATCTCTTCACTTACTGCACGATAGGCCGTTGGTGGTTGGTGCCAGTATTAGAGGTTCCACAAGTTAAATCACCATGTTTGCTTATTTCTTGGAATGAAAATGGTGAGTGAGAAACCAATTGCATTCCATATAGTCCACCCAATGCTTTATTAGACTTCTCAGGACTCATTTTTATTTGGGAATCAGTCAATGACTGCTAAAAGGTTGAGCAGCTCTTGACTCACTGAGAATATTAAATCTGGTCTGATGAGGAAAAATAGGCTGGCATATTAAATTAAATCAAATATATTTAAAATATTTAATAAACAATTCATGCATAATTTATTAAAGGAAAATAGTTTCATGATAAATCAGTACCACTGCAAAGACATTAAAGAATTGAAAAATGAAATTGCTACACCATTAGTCCCATTTCCTTAACATACATAATTGATTTCTTATATCATCGTCTCACTCCAAGATTCATTCCACTCGTCAAGAGAATTCTCAAATAGAGGTACAAGTATTCCCCAACAAGACAGACACTTTTCAGAGGCAAAAAAAATCCATCTTTTTTAGTAGAGAACGGAACATGCCAATTTGCTGTACAACATCAGCATACTCTCCTTAAGAGAACACAAAAACATAGTTTTTATCTCTTTCAGAATAATTTTCCACTATTTAGACAGTTTCAGACGTGGCCCAGGCGAAATCTCATCACTCATTTGAAAATTCTTGTTCAATTCTGGAGATTGGAACGAAATAAGCAAGCCCACAATTAAATATGAAAATCCACACAAAAAATTAACACTAGTTTGAAATCAAAGTGACAGCTCGATGATCGCATTATGATATATATCACCATATAATAAGAGAATAAATTAAGGCGATATCCCTCAAACTGCGACAGCGCAACAAACACAAGTAAAATTTCGAAAGTTAACATAATAAAGAGCATCGCATGGAAAATAAGAGAAGGCTTGTTACTTTTATTTAGAGATTAAAAAAAGGATCTTTCCTTTTATATATGATATCGCGAGAGAAAGAGAGCCCAGATGTACCAGGATAATGGCAATGCGCAGGAGTGAATTTAGTAACTGGTGGGACGCAAAAATGGAGGCAATAAATTGAGGAAAATATGCGAATTTGAAACAAGGAATCTTCCTGAAAAAATGCGGAGTGCGTCGCATATTCTCTGGGTTATATACCAATTTCAGAAAATTTCTTGTATTTTCTGGATTTGATAGTAATAGTAGTTGGCCTGATAAGCCCTAAATTAATTTCATGTAACCAATCATTAACGGGCCTTATCTAATTTGGCCCAAAACATGTTTTAACTGTGGCCCACAAATATTGTGAACCTTGTTTTCAAAATTCAAGAAAATATCAGATATATCTAATTGATCAGTACATATTTTTTTACCTTTAGAAAATTAAAACTGCCAGAAATAATTACATTTAATTTAATACGGTAAGGGGCCGTTTGGTTTGTGTGTTTCATCCAGATATGGATAGTTAGTCTATAAGTAACAGTGTATTTTTTGTGTTTGGTACACAAGATATACAAAAGAAAAGGCTGCCCGTGTTACATTATCCTGGTCCGTCTCGAAAGGTACGCTTTTCACTGTTACTACTTGTTTTAGCAGGTTTTTGTGTCTCATGAAGATGGACCGATAACTTTGTGGCTCACAACAGTAAACTAGATAACAAAGGGTCTTCCCTTCTTTACTCTTGGTCGTCGTGTCTCCCTCTTTCTCGTTTCACCTCAGCCTCTCTTCTAGATCTGACGCCATAGCCTCGCGCCCTCGATTTAGCAAAGGGTGTATCGCTTGGTGTTTTAATTTAACCACGCTCATTAACTCTATAGAGGAAAAAAATAGAGAAGGAATTATTGATCGAAAAGCACATGGTGCAATCTTTGACTATAGAATTTAAATTTTTAGAGAGATATCTCAAAGCAATTGCCATTATAGGATGAGATTAAACTTAGAGCAATCCACCTATGAATGCATTCTTGAACCATTAAAAGGCCCATTTCACGTTACCGCTCAGAATTAGATAAATCAGTTCCATGATCGTGAACAAATTATTTTGTTTCAATCCGATTATTTATTTTGTGAAAAAAATCATATAAGAATGATATATATAGTAATATAAATGAAGGTTTAATTATTAGTTTACATCCACCATTTTCGATTTGTCTAGAAATGAGGTGCTCTTGGCTCGACATTGTTTGTTCTATTACACTTGCACCCCTCATTTTACATATGAAGAAATTAATATGGAGTATTATAATATAAATATCAATGTTAAGATGTTGTTCTTATACCAGTTTGATAGCCTAAATAATATAAGGTAAAATAGTAAAATTGTGAAAAAATTTAAAATAAAAATTAAGATAAGTATTTTAGTGTCGTTGTTTGATAAGTAAAATAAATATTAAGATAAAAATGAGTTAGGTTGTTGGTTATCTAAATTATATTATAAATAAGATGTAGAATAATTATTTGATTATTAATTTAACAAACTAAATTACTAATGTATTAATTAAACAAAAAATTAACTAAATTAATAATTTATTAAATAATGACATGATTAGCCATATCAATTAATCATTTGATCTTATAGATTATACTAAATTAATGATAGCGATTAAGTTGAGGGGTGAATTGATAAACTGATAATTAATTAAAGATAGATTAGTTGAGCTAAATTAAGATTTGTTAATTAGTTTAGATAATCAATTAATTATTAAATTATTAAAAATTATGTCCCAAGTCGAAAGCGTTGCCATCGCCGGCGACGGTCAAACCAATCGCTTTTCACCGGAAACCATGCACAACCACTCCTATTCAACGACACCCAACCAAAACCAAACGGCGAAACTCACTGTCAAAATTAGAGCAATTGGGAGAGAGAGAGAGAGCAAGAACATAGAAACCCATAATGAAAATCGGCACATACGCATCAGAATTGAACAAGAACATAGAAACCCACACCAAATCGGCCCAAACTCGAAAGAGACGGCGGCCATGGAACGACAACGACCATGGAGTGACGTGGTCAGATTAAAACCCAACCAATGGCTACGCCGTCGCCATGGCAGCGGCCGTTCAGCTCCGCCGCTGTAACTTCTCTCCAATCTTCCACGATTTCCCATTCTATTACACGAAGCGCCAGCTTGTTATCCCTTGGTCTCCAAATTTCGAATCATCCTCTTCATGCTGCTCTTCTGTCAATAACGGTTCCAATAATGAGAGAAAGAGATTGAGAGGGAAATGAGTAGAAGTGATAGTTGTTGACGGTGATCCGGAATATGTTAAAGCGTTCGATTCTCCATTGAACAGGAGCTGATTTAATGGTAGAAGGTTGAGTTTGGAAAGCGAGCGTTGTAGCGGAGGATATTCTTCGCCTCCAAGAAAGTAAGGAGCATCATTTTGCTCAATTGCATCACGATTATTTACGGTAACATTCTGAATGTGAGATTTTTTTTGTTGTTATTGTAAATATTTTAGTTGCAGATTAAGAACATTGAAGCTGAATCTAAATAGTAACGTTTACTACCTCAGACGACAATTAGAACCTAGAAATTTGCGAATTATGATAGTATCATGCTTTACATATATATGCAAGGAAATGTTCTTGGAGCTGATTATGTGAAATTTGTGTGCAAAGTTTATAGCTTAAACATGTTGGATGAGTTTGATAAATTGTCATTGCCAACATTTAAGTAAAGCAAATGGTGTCAAAGTGAAATGCCTGAACTGAAAATTGTAGGTTTTGGCAATAAAAGGAACACTTAGTATAACCATGTCATTGCAGCTAGTAACATTCCAGTTGTCAAGGAAGTTGATGCTAATATCGATCCTGAGGCTTTCACCGTTGTGTGGTTTGTTGTGGCTGCCATTCTGTTCATTCCATTCGTGTTCCAGGCTAGGAATGATTCTCATACTCGTAGAGCAGGATTGGAGTTGGGATTATTGGGTCAGCTTAGGGTACATCCTGCAAGCCCTTGGACTTCTCACATCTGATGCTGGACGAGCATCATTTCTTTCCATGTTCACTGTGAGAATTCTCAAGATTTTGTACGATCAAAGAATGTAGCTAAAGCATTGTCAATTGGGAGTACCTGAGTGGTTTGGCTTCTCCTGATTTTTGTGATGTTGAGGTAATTGTTGTGCCCTTGATTGATGGCAGGATCTAAGATTCCTGTATATACATGGTTTGGAGCACTGGCATTGATCGTTGGAGTTGCAACGCTGGAATCCAGTGGATCACCTCCATGCGTAAGTGTCTACTAGGTTTTCCTACCGATGATTACCATGATAGATTGTTCTTCAGTATGATAAAAAAATTATTCAGATACATTTTGTTTCCTTGAATTGCTCTGCTTCATCCATCTGGAGTCCATATGTGTGTACATGAAAGATCTCATCTAATTTGCTGTACTTGTTTACAGATTGGAGATTTGCTAAACTTTCTAAGTGCAGTGTCTTTTGGGATTCATATGCTAAGAACTGAACATATTGCAAGAAGCACGGAACGAGAAAATCTTTTACCACTCCTTGGATATGACGTGAGGTCATAGCTCATGTATTTTGCCTGATTTTTACTCTTCATGATTGTCATGAAAGTTCAGCTATTGAACTCTATAGGTATGCGTTGTTGCCTTTCTATCAACCCTTTGGTACATCACTGAAGGCTGGTCTGCCGGAGATATCAATGCATCAAATCCATTTTCTTGGACGTTTTAGATTGGATTTCATCGTTTCCTTGGATACCTGCATTGTATACTGGGATTTTCTCAACTGGCTTGTGCTTATGGGTGGAGGTATTGTTTCTAGTGTTGCCCTTATCTTATGGGCCCTTATTCAACTGTTGGCAAGCGAATAAATATATGGTATTTGTTCAATAATTGCTATGCAGATGACAGCGATGGTTGATGTTTCGGCTGCAGAAACTGCGATAATATATGGGTTGGAACCTGTATGGGGCGGTGGATTTGCTTGGTTCTTACTTGGTGAGAGATGGGGAGTCAGTGGATGGATTGGAGCTCACTCTTTCTTGAAAGTGGGAGTCTAACAGTGCAGATAATGGGAGCAATGCCACACTCTTCATTACAAGAACGCAGCGACGAGAAAGGCTTTATTTCAGATAACAAGAACAATTTATCTAAGTCTTCGGTTATTGTTAGGAGTGAGTAATCCATTTGATTTGGTAAACAAGTGAGTATGCTTGAATTTATGGGCAATAAATCCACGTGCAATATGAAATAATGTCTCGTGGGATTAATTTTCTTTTGGTTTTCAGTTTTTATTTTCATGTTTCACTTTATGATATAATATATTAGTTTATTTATATGATAAATAAAATCTTGACCCGATGTCATTAATTAAAATAATAACTAGATTTAACCTATCGCACGGGAATAGTTTTTTAATCAAACAAATAATAGATAATAGAAAAATAATGTCGTTTTAATATATATAAATTTAATAAATTTGTTTGTTTTGTTGGTTATATCTTATTAACATAAGCTTTATCTTTGTACTATTTAATGGGCCAATGTATTTTATTTTTCTGCATTTATGAAAGGTTGCGACATTTTTTGAACGTCGGACAATTTTTACAAATTTTATGAAAATTCAGGTTTCTTTTTTCGCATTTTAAAAATTTGGCCATTTAAAGAATTTTTATGAAAGTTTAAAACATTTTTTTTTTACATTTTTGAAAGTTGGGACTATTTTCACAATTCATTTCAAAGTTCAGGCCATAAATTAGATTTGTACCAATATTTATTATAAATCCATATATTTGATTTGATATCATAGTATTAAATTATGTGATCTTTAATTTAAAACACATATGGTATACTTAGCCAATATATTGAGGAACTTGTATGTTTAACCTAAATAATTTGCTAGATCTTATATTTATAAATTGTGCATAATTATTTTTGAAAAAAATATTTTTTGAGAAGAAACAATCTTCAAATTTTTAAGAATAAAAAATGGTGCTAAATTATTGAAATCCTTCATAATTTATTTGAAAATAATTCTAGTAATTATAATCATTATACAATTTGAATAATGTACAACAACTTTTCCACAAATATTTTCAAAAGTAAATTTAAAATATTGATGCTTTTTTAGTTCATTCAAATCCGCTGTCTATTCTCTCCATTTATATATTACAGATATTATTCTTAAGGATAGAAATCATTTCCCTATAACCGTTGAATTTTAGATTTTTTAAGAGTCCCACAATTAATTAAGTTTGGAATACGAATACTCGAATAATCTTAGTGTGGAGTCCCTCAATTAATTAAATTTTATATTTTATTACAAATTGTCCGATTAATATTTTATTACAAATTGTCATCAAATTTAATTTTCAATGAATTGTTGATTAAGAAAGGCCTCTTTAATTAGTAGAGTAGATGTATTTATGACAGATAGTTCTGCTCTATTTAAAAAACAACTATCAGATAATTTGACTAATATATGGATATTTCAATAAATTAAGCAAAAAAAATCTCAGCAAATCTTAATGAAAGGCCACACTAGCCAGCCTCTATGATGGACACAACTAAGAAAATTTCAATGGAACGTGAATTCATAAGATTGGATGATAAGCTCACAACTCCATCAATTAATTAAGGATCCCACCTCGTAATTATCATTAATTAGTTAAGTTGCACTGTTTCCGTCTTCTAATTATTTTGTTCCAATAAGGACCCTACTAATTCTGAAAAAATACAAGGGTATTTTAGTCATTATTATAAATTATAAAGTATTTAATATTGAAAATATTGTTAATCTAGTTCTACCTCACTTACTTCTGCGTAATTCTTTCGCTGTTGTTGTTCGCGTTTGTCACTGCTATTATAAATTTGTGTTGTGATTAGGCACGTATTGTTGGATTTTTGAATGTTCATTTAACTCCTTTTAGTATTAAAAATGGTCATTTAACTCCTTTTAGTATTAAATTAGTTCTTTTTTCATTTTTTTCTCTGCATGTTGTTTTTAATTAGTTTCTTAGGCTTTTATTTGATTTTTCTTTTAAGCCTAAATGTGATTGCTTATAAAGTGGATAAATGAAGAATGATTTCGAATATGAATTAATGTAGCTAATTCTTTTCGTTTGAAATTAGCGTTTTATGTTTTGAGTATCGAATTTGGTTGAAATAGCTATTTTTTTAACATTATGATTTAATTTATATAATATTATTTTATTTATATTTAATATTTTTGTAAAATTCTTCTTAGGCCCCCAAAACTAAAATCCTATCTTCTATAGCTAACTTATGTATATACATATTCATTAGAGTTGTGGTTAATTTCCTTAATTAGCTATTTATATATATATATATTTCTTAGAGTTGCGCTTAATTCCTTAATTATATTTCTAGTTTGTTACTACTTCTTTCTTCTCTTGGAAAAGAGTGAACAAATTATAGATATATACACAAAAGGTTTTATCGTGACAACTGCAACATGTGCAATAATTAAATCAACGTGTATCATGGGATGTTGTACGTAGTGTGTCCATAAAATTATTCAGACCTTTATATTTTATAACCATCCTCTGGCCAAATAATTGATTCTTTTATCGTTCATATATCTAGTGAACTATTAATCTGAGAAGAAATATAGAGTTAAGAGGCAATAATGCAGGAAAAAGAGTAAAATAATCTGAGATAATGGTGAGGAGTCTGACACATCAACATCAAGAACAGAAAGATATAGTAAACAAATGTGGTGCTAGAAGCATCTTACGCCTATATGAAGAGGCCGGGGATGTGCGAGCTCATCATCAGATCAAACTAGCTAGTTGCAGAGAGAGAATGGCGCAGCTTAGCGGGAAGTTGGTCTCTCAGATTTGCATAAAATCTGATGGAGATGTGTTCCACGAACTATTCAGAGAGAAACCACATCAGATATCAGGCATTTGTCCGGATAAGATCCAAACCTGTGATCTGCATGAAGGCGAATGGGGCACCGTCGGATCCGTCATCTGCTGGAACTACTTCCATGGTACGTACCTCTCTCTCTCTCTCACAGGATATATACATCTCCTTGTTGTATGAATATAGTATTAGGGTTTGAAGGAATTTATTTATTTTTAGTGTAGTTAATTTCCTTGTGAATTTCGTAACTCTATAATTTGAAGCGCAGTGGTCTCACGTTGTCACGAAAAATAACGGGGCCCTTATATGATATATGATGCAGATGGAAAAGACAGGGTGGCGAAGGAGATAATTGAAGCAATAGATGAGGAGAATAAGTCTGTGACGTTCAAAGTGATAGAAGGAGATTTGATGGAGCAGTACAAGGTGATGAAAGTGACAGTCCATGTGGACACCAAAGGAGAAGACAACCTGGTAACATGGAATCTCGAGTACGAGAAGGTGAATAAGGATGTTGCTGATCCTCACTCACTCATGGAGTTCTGCCTCCATCTCACCAAAGATATCGAGACTCACCACCTCACCTCTTCCTGAATCCTGATACTGCAAGCTCATCACTCCCGTTTGCTTGGTTTAATAAATGTCATTTTGTGTTTAATTATCTATGTATCTATGGTGTGGGAGTGTCTGCCCTCTTGTTTCTTGCTCATATCAAACTTTAGATATATATATATGTGTGCCTAAATCCATTGGTCGAGTGTATCAATTTATGCATACAAGATATATAAGTAACATGTACCGACAGAAAAAAAAAAAAAAAACTTTTTTTGTAGCTTGAAACTTTTTAATACTTCATACAACTGATGTGCGATGTATATTCCCTTTTAATTGAATTACCACTATGACTATATAAGCCGAATCGAATATATATTAATATTAAGAGACGAGATCAAACAATGTGGAATTTCTTATTTATGGTGTGGCTAATAATTAATCTAATGGGTAAAGATGGATATGGACTGGATCCTCTTCCACTCTTCTAACAATACAAACGATATTTTATATGTAAATATATTTATTAATAGTCTTCTGATGCAGATTAAGAACATTGAAGCTGAATCTAAATAGTGACGTTTACTACCTCAGACGACAATTAGAACCTAGAAATTTGCGAATTATGATAGTATCATGCTTTACATATATATGCAAGGAAATGTTCTTGGAGCTGATTATGTGAAATTTGTGTGCAAAGTTTATAGCTTAAACATGTTGGATGAGTTTGATAAATTGTCATTGCCAACATTTAAGTAAAGCAAATGGTGTCAAAGTGAAATGCCTGAACTGAAAATTGTAGGTTTTGGCAATAAAAGGAACACTTAGTATAACCATGTCATTGCAGCTAGTAACATTCCAGTTGTCAAGGAAGTTGATGCTAATATCGATCCTGAGGCTTTCACCGTTGTGTGGTTTGTTGTGGCTGCCATTCTGTTCATTCCATTCGTGTTCCAGGCTAGGAATGATTCTCATACTCGTAGAGCAGGATTGGAGTTGGGATTATTGGGTCAGCTTAGGGTACATCCTGCAAGCCCTTGGACTTCTCACATCTGATGCTGGACGAGCATCATTTCTTTCCATGTTCACTGTGAGAATTCTCAAGATTTTGTACGATCAAAGAATGTAGCTAAAGCATTGTCAATTGGGAGTACCTGAGTGGTTTGGCTTCTCCTGATTTTTGTGATGTTGAGGTAATTGTTGTGCCCTTGATTGATGGCAGGATCTAAGATTCCTGTATATACATGGTTTGGAGCACTGGCATTGATCGTTGGAGTTGCAACGCTGGAATCCAGTGGATCACCTCCATGCGTAAGTGTCTACTAGGTTTTCCTACCGATGATTACCATGATAGATTGTTCTTCAGTATGATAAAAAAATTATTCAGATACATTTTGTTTCCTTGAATTGCTCTGCTTCATCCATCTGGAGTCCATATGTGTGTACATGAAAGATCTCATCTAATTTGCTGTACTTGTTTACAGATTGGAGATTTGCTAAACTTTCTAAGTGCAGTGTCTTTTGGGATTCATATGCTAAGAACTGAACATATTGCAAGAAGCACGGAACGAGAAAATCTTTTACCACTCCTTGGATATGACGTGAGGTCATAGCTCATGTATTTTGCCTGATTTTTACTCTTCATGATTGTCATGAAAGTTCAGCTATTGAACTCTATAGGTATGCGTTGTTGCCTTTCTATCAACCCTTTGGTACATCACTGAAGGCTGGTCTGCCGGAGATATCAATGCATCAAATCCATTTTCTTGGACGTTTTAGATTGGATTTCATCGTTTCCTTGGATACCTGCATTGTATACTGGGATTTTCTCAACTGGCTTGTGCTTATGGGTGGAGGTATTGTTTCTAGTGTTGCCCTTATCTTATGGGCCCTTATTCAACTGTTGGCAAGCGAATAAATATATGGTATTTGTTCAATAATTGCTATGCAGATGACAGCGATGGTTGATGTTTCGGCTGCAGAAACTGCGATAATATATGGGTTGGAACCTGTATGGGGCGGTGGATTTGCTTGGTTCTTACTTGGTGAGAGATGGGGAGTCAGTGGATGGATTGGAGCTCACTCTTTCTTGAAAGTGGGAGTCTAACAGTGCAGATAATGGGAGCAATGCCACACTCTTCATTACAAGAACGCAGCGACGAGAAAGGCTTTATTTCAGATAACCAGAACAATCCATTTGATTTGGTAAACCAGTGAGTATGCTTGAATTTATGGGCAATAAATCCACGTGCAATATGAAATAATGTCTCGTGGGATTGTAATTAATTTTCTTTTGCTTTTCTGTTTTTATTTTCATGTTTCACTTTATGATATAAATTATAATATATTAGTTTATTTATATGATAAATAAAATCTTGATCCGATGTCATAATTAAAATAATAACTAGATTTAACCTATTGCACGGGAATAGTTTTTTAATCAAACAAATAATAGATAATAGAAAATAATGTCGTTTTAATATATATAAATATAATAAATTTGTTTGTTTTGTTGGTAATATCTTATGAACATAAGCTTATCTGTGCACTATTTAATGGGCCAATGTATTTTTTTCTGCATTTATGAAAGGTTGTGACATTTTTTGAACGTCGGACAATTTTTACAAATTTTATGAAAATTTCAGGTTTCTTTTTTCGCATTTTAAAAATTTGGCCATTTAAAGAAATTTTATGAAAGTTTAATTTTATTTTATTTTTTTTATTTTTTTTACATTTTTGAAAGTTGGGCCTATTTTTACAATTCATTTCAAAGTTCAGGCCATAAATTAGATTTGTACCAATAATTTATTATAAATCCATATATTTGATTTGATATCATAGTATTAAATTGTGTGATCTTTAATTTAAAATACATATGGAATACTTACCCAATATATTGAGGAACTTGTATGTTTAACCTAAACTTTTTAAGAATAAAAAATGGTGCTAAATTATTGAAATCCTTCATAATTAATTATTTGAAGATAAATTGTTTAACCTGCCTTTCTAGTAATCATAATACAATTTGAATTATGTACAACAACTTTTCAGATAATTTCACTAACATATGATTATTTCAATAAATTAAGCAAAAAAAATCTCAGCAAATCTTAATGAAAGGCCACACTAGCCGACCTCTATGATGGGACACAACTAGGGATGTCAATTTAGCCCGAAACCCGTGGGTTGGCCCGATTAACCCGACAACCCGACATGGTTAGGGTTGAAAA
>JAYDZE010148016.1:0-22501 GCA_034509125.1 Monilaria moniliformis
GCCCAGCATATTCAACTCATCCGGTATTGAAACAAATGTACCAGCACAAGTTTCTGTCAAGCCTACATGCATGCAAAACGAAAAACGAAAATGTCAAGACACCAACAGTTACAACCATCATTCAACAGCTGAAGTCCAGAAAAAGTGTAGATCAATAAAATCCATGCCAAGTTTGAAAAGACATGTCGTAGTCGAAACTTTTAAGAGCATATTCTGGCAGTCTTGTAAGTTCTGGTGTACATAATTAACAATCAGTTCAAGAAACACTAAAGGGAATCTTTTATTCAAATATTGAGATTATTATAAACAATCAACGGATAATATTATCAAAATAGCAAATTTTAAGAAGACAAGTGTAGCGCAGAACTTTCCACATGTAAGAATTAATCATTTTACATGTAAACAAGTGTAAACTTTAGTTGCCATCTTTTGGAGAGATCAACAAAAGGGAAGCAACCTCAAAAGCGAGTCAGGACCAATTCACGAAAACAAAAAAAGCAAAAAAAAAAATGGCAGTAAATTAATTTCATAAGATAAAGGAAATCACCGTATCCCTGAAGAACGTAAGAACATGTCACGATTCTCAGATACTCTTCTACATGCGAGGCAAGAGGTGCTGCTCCAGACAAGATAAGCCTGACATTACCCCCAAGACCTTGCTTTACCTGAAAGAGCATACCAGGAGAGTGCAGTCACACATCTGTGACAACTTAGACAGATATGAATAAGACCATTAAAAAAAAAAAAAAAAAACTACCTTACTGAAGACAACTTTGTCGCACATTGGAGCTGCCTCGGCATGCTTACGGCCCTTTCTCATATTACGTAGTTTTCTGGAAAACAGAGTTTTATGTGCTTAGAACCAAGGAAACATGATAATGCCCGACCATTAAAGTACAGAGGTCACAGCTTGAGAGCACAGTGAGAATAAAGCTATACAGTTAGGCCCAACAAAGGCTTATTCACTAATGATAAGTGTAGACGAACATGAAAAAGTTTGTAACATTCCTTGTCAAATATTAAAGTTCACTTCATGATCATGAAGTGAATTTTAATATTTGACAAGGAATGTTACAAAACTTTTTCATGTATCAGTACTTCATACTACGATTTTGTTCTTGTTTTTCTCCTTTTTTCCTCGATTAGAAACAGAGTGAGTTTGTGAAAAATGCATGAGAACTTACAAAGAGTAAGCAAAATTAAACATGGTTTGTTTAATGAAACCCCCTGCAGATATCCTCTGTTGCAAACCTAAAATAGAGAACAAACACATTAAGGTCGCTAAGAAAAGCAGAAATCAGAGTCCAATCACGTTCTCTGAAACTTCAAAGTGTGAAGTTTAGTACTTAATTGATACATTGTTTAGAGATGGTTTTCACGCTGACTTCAAATGGTTTTCTAATAGGCCTCAGTGGACCATATAGATCAGAATAATTAACTCATAAATTTGTGAGTTTATTTGCTGGATATTGGATTTTTTGTCAGAAATAACAAATTTATAGAATGTGTTATCAATCAAGAGGGAAAAGGTAATACTTCAAAAGTATTCCAATCAGCAACTCACATTCCCATCTCCAACAAACCAATCATTCAATTATCAACAATAATTATGCTGAAGACAGGTACCAACCTGAATAAATTCTTTCTAATACCCGAGGAACTGCACAGAAAATAGTCGGCTTAAGCTCCGCAATATCTTCTGTTAATAATTTCACATCCTGTCAATAAGAAAATATCATAATTCCGTTAGTCATGCTCTGTCTCCATTGTTTAAAACATGAAATATAACCTTCATACCCCACGCCAAAATCCAATTGAAGCCCCATGGTTGATGAAACACTCTTCAATAACACGATCAAAGATATGGGCCAACGGAAGGTATGACAGATACACATCATTTGCTGTCAACTGCAAAATAAGCAAGAGTGAAAACTGCAGCTTCTTTTCCAAGTGATTGTTTAGGAATAACAATAGGTAGATTAGATCAAAATCTCCCAATTTAATTATACAAGCAATAACGATAATCAAATAGATAAGTAAATACCGATTCATTGACACTCTCTAGTAGGCGTTTTACTCCAGCTATTAAAGTGACAATGCTGTTGTTAGAAATCATAACTCCCTTGGGGTCTCCAGTGGTACCACTAGTATACATTATAGTGCAAATGTCGCTTTTCTTTTTCACAGGAAGTTCAAAGTGCTTATTTGATCCCTGCACAAAATAAATGGAGTACACTTATATATAATTCCGATTCAGAAACAAAGGAACTGGAGCAGACATATACATTTTAGATTAGCTAAGTATATAACACAGATAACATGCAAAATCATTAGCTTGATTAACCCAACAGCCCCTAAATATGCAAACATGGAGCCCCCAAAATCAATTTGTTCCATCAATTTACTTTTGTTGTGTGCGTGCATCACATAAGTACACTTGATTTTTCACATTTAAAAAAAATCACAACAATTTTATTTGGCAGGAATTACAAGTTAAGCAAACTTTTTCTTTTTTCCTCTGTTCTGGTAAATTGATGGAATGAAATACTTTTCTGATAAAAGTTCAGGAAACCAGGAACAGGATAAAACAAATGGCCACCTAACCAGAACATTAATAATGCTACAAGCCTCCACTTAGAACATCAGAACAAATTTGAAATGAAGCAATTTAAAACAAAGTGCTTTCCAGCTAATAGGGGCCACAGACTAGATGATGGAAAGTGTCAGGAACGTGCGTGGCAGTCAGAAATCCAACTGCTAATACTAAGGAAAGCAATAACAGATTAAAACCATCTGCTTACCAGTGACAAAAATTCATCCCAAGAGTACATAGTCACCCCATATTTTTCAGCTTCTTCCTTCTGTTGAGAATTAGCCTTCCCAAAGCTTACAATTGCTGAAAATGAAGTTGTACATTCATCATTATCACAAACATAAGTGCACAATGATACAGGAATTGTGGCTCCACAAAGTACTTACTTTTCAAGTAACTTGCTGCACCTGGAAATGTTTTTAAAAGCTGCAAATTCAACAGTAAAGTGTGCATAAGTTACTTGTGCTGATATCCTGGTAAAATCTATCCAATATTTATATACTGAGCTATGGAATCTAATATATGGATTCACTTCAAATTATCCATCAACAACATTCTATTCTAACAAGAATAACAATGACAAAAGAAACTTCCATATTACATATAATACAAACTCTAAGGAACTTTTTTCTTCTTTAATCTAATAAATGTACCTCTGAGATCTTTTTCTCTTCTACAAAGGCTAGTGTAACTTCAGCATGACAGATGATGAACTCAATAGCCCCAGCCCCTGAACCATCCAAAGGGAATAATTAAGTCTGGCTGAATATCTACTTCTGGTGTTGAAACCTATGAACTTGTTTTGTCTCTTCACGTTACGACAACAATAGTAAAGGAGGGACCGATTACATACCCAATGTGTCATATAGAGGGACACAATAGAGTCCGTGAGCATTACATGCCTGCATAAATATCAAAGTCAGCACAGAAAATTTATTTCTAGATAATAGTGATACCTTCCAAGGCCTCAGGCCCGAGGGCTACTAACAATCAAGAATAGAAGGGACGAAAGTACTTGGAGTGAGAGAAAATAAAATTGAGATATATATAGACATTTAGGATGCAGTGCATATTTATATATAAAATATGAAAAATCAAAGGTATAGAAATCCATTTGTAGTTATACACCCGAGTACACATGTAAAAGAACAAGGATGAATGAAGGGAGAACAGAAATTCTTTAAGTACCTCCATACTCATAACCCACTCAGGAGAATTTGCACCATAAATTCCACAACGTCCTCCCTAACATAATTAGTCAGTTAAAAGGAGGGTGAGATGGAAACCATTACAATAGTAGTAATAACAATCATAATCAAAAAAATGATGATAATAATAATAATAGTAGGACAAAAACACAATGAGCAGTATTGAAGTTATAAGCACAGGAGTAATGAGAAGGGTGGAAACAATCAGATGCCGTTACTAAAACTGGTAAAAGAAACAGGTGGGAAGTATATATAGTGGTTAACAGTGACTTACATCAATGTCAAACACAATGCTTCATAAATAAATAGCTCTATAATTAGATTTGCAGCCAGGTGACTCTTTTTAGAAAACATAACTATTTCACTACAATGTGCCTTTTTATAGGGTAAAAGAAAATTTAACAGCAAGACTAAGTAAGCTAGTGTACAACTCAAAAAAAAAAGTAAGCTAGTCTAGTGATACTTACTTGCTCAATGCCACAACTGCGGATGGAGTTACCAACTTTCACCACTACGTTGTATACCTCTCTGTAAGTCATCCATAAGTATTTACCTGGCTGGTGAGGTAGATGAATAATGACGCTTAGCCAAGAGGTTTCCATGGAAGGTTCAAAGGGATTAAACAAAGTACATTGAAGAAAACAATCTTGGGAAAGTTGAAGTTTGAAATCTAAACAACTAATTCTTAAGCAGTAACACATATACCTTCCCATCGACAATTTCACGGCGACCAAGCATCCTGTTATCAGGATATTTGTCTACTGACAAACTGCACCATAAAAGAAAAGTTGGGTTCAAGATCTATGACATTGACAGTTAAAGGGGGTGAAGAGAATTTACTAAACAGGAAGCTCAGAAACTCTCTAAGAGATGTAGCATGTGTCAGTGACTCTATTAAGATTGCATCTTATACATGTACTACTTTGCACATTTTTGTAAATTTATATCATAATTATTATTACTTTTAGTAGTAGAAGCAGAAGTATCTTTTTTTCTTTTTTTGGTTTTCATTGGGGGGTTAGAGAGGCATAGCTTAAACTTCTAAAATCTACATTAAACTTCACATTTAGTTTTCCGAAAATCCTGTGATTTCTAGTTTTCCGAAAATAAGAGAAGAAATTTTGATTTTTGTTCTGCTAAGCAGAATTTCCTCAGGTGTTATTGCCAGTATATTCAAAATTTCTGACATTCGTGTGATCAATTGTATCTCCATTCCCCATCATGTAGACATCTCCCTTTTCATGTTCATATATACTATTAGTAAATATTATTAGTAATTGCATATCACGTTAATTAGAGGAATAAGAAAGACTTCACAGCTTTCCTGCAGCCTACTATTTCCCCATCACAGTTGAGACTGTAAATTAAATACAGTATACTGAGGGATGAACTTGAATAGAAACAGACATGATGAATATCCAGACATTAGAATAAGATCGCAGATGCCAACGACGCTAGAACGAGTATCA
Organism: Monilaria moniliformis; assembly: GCA_034509125.1. Lineage (NCBI taxonomy): Eukaryota > Viridiplantae > Streptophyta > Magnoliopsida > Caryophyllales > Aizoaceae > Monilaria > Monilaria moniliformis. Next base: position 5,271 of record JAYDZE010148016.1, read on the forward strand.
TAATGATGCCAAAAGGCGATATGCTCTATGCAGATAATCATATTTAAAGTCCACAAATTCACTTTTAAAGATAAAAACAGCACTATCTCATCAGTCAGGGGCCCCATAGCTTTAAACCTTTCTCAATCAAAAAAGTTGTTCCGATGCTCGCATCTTCTACAGGATCAGATTCAATCGCATAAAACAAAATGTTTCAATTCAAAACCCTCGCGAACAGAGAACAAGCACCAATCTCCAAACACAATGAAAAAAATCAGCTCCAAATTCAACAATTTACAAATAAAAACGTTGAGTTCCATATAGAATCAGTAAACAACACAACACAAAGCTCGCGGATTCAAAAACATAGTCATCATCATTCTCACGAAAACACGCCCAAACGTTGACAAATCCAAACCGCAAGTACAATCACAAACAATTTCGTAATTCTCCGAACAAAAGCATTGAGAAGAACAAAATCGCACCGGAAAATATCCCAGCAGCTGTCAAGTCCGGGAACCGGAGCCGGAAAACCATCCTTAGCATAAATGCTCCGATAAACCGGTCCGATCGACGGCTTTCCGTCCTTGGCAGGCTTCCCTGGCTCTACTTCCACGATATACTTGTCCTTCGCCATTTTCAAATCTCTCTCTCTCTCTCTCTGAGTAGATGAAATGCGTATATGTATATATATGCGTGCGTGGAGGGCAGTTATAAACGAGAATTGAATAGGTCTGGTTTCGTAGTATGGTGGCTAAAGCAAGGCTGGGCTTACCCAGTAAATGCAGTTTACTTCAAGACAAAATAGCAAAGGGAGGAGGAGACGAGATCTGTATTTTGCAGAGTTCATATTTCTTTATTTTTATTTTTTTTATGACTATACAAATTAAAAAAAATTATTAATCTTTTTTCTTTACTTCAAAAAAATAAAAATAAAAATAAAATAAAATAAAAACGATGATAATTTATATTTTACTATCCATACCATGATTACCATCTATATCTATTTTTTTATAAATAAATATTTATATTTTAGCAAAAGATGATAATTTAATTAATACCGTATGATTGCATATTTATCTACTGAAAGTGGCTTTCTCGGCTATTTTACAGCCTTCCCCCATATTTAAAAATTATATTATGGAAATTTACACTCTTACCCCCGTTGTAGTTATTTAATTACGGATACACTCTCCAAATTCAGTGCTTGCTCTTGATAAAAATCTGCAGTAATGTTCTCATATTTATTTCTAAAAAAAACATTATTTAAATCTCAATTCATATATGTTTACTTAAATTATGAATTAACTTATAGAAAATCTTGACACGTTTCTATATTGAAAATGCCATTTGTCATAGTTGACATGTTTTTATACACATTTCGTGTCATTGTATAATAAAGTGTAAATAATTAAATAACTCCTTCAAATTTTAATTAGGTAACATTGATACTCATTTGTATAAATATTGAGGTTTAGGGTTTCATTTCCAATAAGGTTAATTTTTTGAGGAAGTATACTTTGAGTTTCAATTATAAATTATATAAAATGATGAGTGAACTTGAAACAAAACTATGTGATATATTCTATAATTGTTAAAAAAAATATTTATTATTATTTGATTGTGTAAAATGAAGGCAATCTAGTAGCCTCAAAATCTAGAGCTTATTGTTTGGCAATAAAAGTAAAATCGTAGAAGTGAATACGTATATGATATCGACATGTACCTATTAATTAATAAATATTATAAAGTCAAAACAGATTAAATTATAATTGGGTAACATATATCATGCTATCACATCATACAACGTATTGGACATATTTATATTTTTTAGAGTTGATTATCAAATTTATCGAATGTTTAGTGATTTTATTAATTATTTTAATAGTTCAACTAATTAATTATATCTTATTTTTTTAACAATTTTATCAATTATATGTAAAGTTTTAGAACTTATCACTTATATCATATCTTTTTAACATATATTAATTTTATTAAATATACGATGTATTGGACATATTAATATATTTTAGGATTAATCATCAAATTTATACAACATTTAGTAATTTTATCAATTACTTATCTTAACAGCTTAACTTATTAATCATATCTTAACAGTTAACAATTTTATCAATCATATCCATAAATTTAGTTATCAATTATATCCTAGCCTTTTCAATGTACATCAATTTTATTAAATACTTTTTAGAGTTTTTTGTTAAAAAAAAGGCCCTTATTAAATGTGGGTGGTAAAGTGGAGTTTGAATTGAACTTTGACCACTGAAGGTCGTCGGAAGAAAACTAGAATGATAAAATTGATATAAGTGAAAGGCTGTAATAGAATTATTATTGTAATAATTTGAATAAAATTGATAATTTTTTTAAAAATTATAATATCATCGACGAATTTCAAAGATTGTGATAAAATTAATAAAATCATTAAATATCGAAAAAGATTTTATAATTAACCATATTTTATATATATAAAAAAATATTATTAAACGTATGTGTGTATTTATGACTAATTTTCTTATCCATTACTCGTTTCGTATAGGATGAACCCCGTAGATTGTAGATTGTAGATTGTAGTTTGTACGTCTCCTCTTCATATTTCAAGAAGCTTTGATAAATTCCAACCCATAATATATTGTCAATTCTTTAATAATTATTCTAATTTATTGGTCAAAAATCTTGGTTCATTGTTATACACGTCTATGTGTAATTCTATACTTTTCAATATCCCATACATTGAAATAGTCGATTATCATTCTTTTTCTTGGAGATGGATTACCAAAACTATCATTATAAAGTTTATACGAATTATTTTGATTTGGAATTCAATAAAATAGTTATTTATTAATTTTATAATAATAATAATAAGAATAATAATACATTCGTATCAAAATTCGTTGAGCTAACTACGTATTCGATTTGGTATTTGAGTTTGTGGTCGAGACTGGCACAAATTGATTAGGTGTTGTTTGGCCATTTTTAAATAATGTTGCAATCATAATACCATTCTTTTTAATGTAGTAATGAAGAAATCAATATTTGTCATTTATTTACCTTTTTGCTTTTGTATTTATTTTTTATTTTTTTACAACTAGAACATCAAATATCAATATACTTAGAAGTGAATGGTGTCAACTTGTGCGCTTGACCTGTCTACATTAATATAAGGATGGAAAATACTCATTTCGTCATATTATTCATGACACTTAAATCCTTCAATATAACATGACACGTTTTTTTTTAAAGAATTTTACTACTCATAATAATTGAAAATTTGAAAAGTCACCAAATTACCATCTTGGTTGTACATCAATGAACCTCAAATCTATAAGGGTGCAACTCTTACGGACTAAGTGCATCTTAAACATATATCGATTCAGGTGCGAATTTAATTTATCAAACACATTACATTTGAGTATAATCAACCTCTTGAATTTTTAAATTTAAATACTTTATTATTCCAAATAAAAAGTATATGTATTTATTTACTTATATAATTAACTATGTCCATAAAAAGACTAATTAAATAATATGTAGTAACTAAAATATAAAATACAATTTAAATATCAAATTGATGAATATTTTCAACCTAGCCGAAAAATTTGCTAATGAACTTACTCATAAACTAACAAATCGATCGAGGGAAGTAATGTCAAATTCAAATATCTCAACAAGCCTCGTTAAATGAGATCAACATTTACCCAACAGCTCCATACCATATATATTCTTAGAGCCAAAGAAATAGAGCGCAACAAAATTGAAGAGTTTATTTATATTATGTTGCTAAATAATAACTCAAAACACAAAATAAATGTTTAATTACAATAAGAGTAGATGATCAGACTTTGAAGCAATTTATTATAAATATTCTAATAAAGTCGTCGTTTCCCAAAAATTATCCCATATGGCGTCATTTCCGCCGTAATTTCCTAATTTTAATAATGCATATTTAATTAACAATGATTAATTAATTTAACGATGGTGTGCTCATCAATCGAAGCCCACAATTTATTTTTCTGCCAAATATGCGCTTTATGCCGTAGGTGTGAGGATTGTTTTTTAAATTTTATTGGTAGGTGTTTTATTCAATTTTTTTATGGATTCTCATATAATTTTGAAGTGATTCGATGGTGTGTTTCTATTTTTTAGTACTTTTGACTTTTTAGTACATTATTATTATTATTATTATTATTATTATTATTATTATTATTATTATTATTATTATTATTATTATTATTATTATTATAAACCATGAGGTATATATCATGTTACATCTTCATTATAATTTGGAAGAGACATTTAATTTAAGATTTGTAAGATCTTGAAATGGTGAAATGTTTGTTAGGACAAACCCCATTTGATGTCTAGGATTCTACTTTAAGTTAAGGCATCCTATGTAATTTGTCATATTGTATTTTTAAGTATGACTTATTTTTATTTTTATTTAGTGATTTGTAGATTATTAATTTATTGCACCCAAGAATATCAAATATGTAGAATCCTACACATCATGAATAGCTATTATTGAGACAAATATTAATGTTTCTAAGAATTGCACATTGAATATTAATTTGTAGCTATTAAAGTATGTGGTTAACTTTACAAACCAATAAAACCTACAATAAAAAAGTAGTCACCTTAATTTTCAGTTGTACTCATAAATTATAGCTTCCGATAATGTTTAATTAGTCTGGTAGGGAATCAATACATTTTCACCTAATTAATTAGGAATATAATTTTATTTACTCATTTGCCAACCAATACGAAGTCCATGCCTATTAATTATTATTAAGTTATCCGATACTATATATAAACAACGATGGCTTATAAATTACAATTCCAGCTGGTTAATAAATTTTAAGTATTTAATATAGGTCTTTTAATTTATGATTAAACGTTTGCATTGAGTTGCACAATGGTCCGACCATAAAAAATTTAAATAAATAAATAAATATAGATTTTTGAAAAAGTTGCAAATATGATCCGAACTTAAAATTTTAAGTTCGAAATTCTAATGTAAGGCTCGAATACGATGTAAATGTAAGACGCACTTACTTTTTCCATCCAGACACCAAATCCACATAGAATTCGGGTATTTCATATCAGAATTTCGAACTCAAAAATATATACTCGGGTCATATTTGCAACTTTTTCAAAAGGTCAAAATTTACTTTTTCAATTATTATCAAAGGTCATAATATATTTACAACTCAGCTCAAAAGTCGGGCCATAAAGTATAATTAACCATTTAATTTATATCTTGGGCAAATTACTTTTTTGTTGGGTAACAAAAGGTTAGTAATCAATATATAGATCAATAGATGTATGGACAAAATATAAATGTGGAAACAATTTTGTTTATAAATGCACCATCCATGTACTTATCCATATCATTCTAGAATTATTTTTGTATTATTATTTTATTTGCCAGTGTGACATAATAATGAAATATACCCACAATGAATATATGTAAGGAGGAGTGCACACATTAAGGGGCATAGCACACATTAAGGGGCATATTTCACCTAAAAATTAATTAGGGTGTAAAGGTGTACATAGAATCTACACTGAAAATTAAGAATATTAATTAATTATGTATCAAGACTGATAAGATTTAGTGGAGATGACAAAGTTGATGTATCACAATCTCTCTCGTGCAAAAGATCATCGGTTTAAGCCATATAAACTTGTAGATTGTATTTTCATTTATTCGAATATTACTAGTTTGGTCATTGGTTTGGTATGATCTAGATTATACTAGATTGGTTAATTAATTAAGAAATATTTAATCAGAGTGTTTTCTAGAGTATGGTAGCCATATAATTTGTTTTAATTAATTCAAACGTTGTCAAAATCAAGTCGTGTTAGAATATATTAATTTTGATCCAACAAAACACCAATCCAATTGGGTCTAAACGTAATTTTGATCCGACAAAACGCCAATCCAACTGGATCCAGAAGTACATTTTGGGTCGAATTGGACCACAATCGCCTAGACCCTTTGGCTCCGACCCGATTTGGACCATAATCGTTTAGACCCAAATGATATATTGTAATTTTTTTATTTCTATTGACATTCTTTTAGGTTTTTAACTATAAATCGCTTTAAAATGCAGCTCACGCGAGCATTGCAATTTTGGTTTCGCCTATGGAAAATATTATAACACTATTAAGTGATAGGGACTCACTTGCTTAACAAAATGGGATAAAATCCTATTCTAAAACCAAGTTATTATACTGTGAATATAACGTGAACATACAATTCAGATTAAAATGTTGGAGTGCGGTGCCTAATTTTAGGGGCAAATGTCTAGCCCAAGCAGAATCCCAATGAGTTTAAGATTAGGGCTTAGCTGCCAGAGTATGTATTCTGTATCTGAAAAAAATAGTGAAAAACTCTACTTAGCTTCGACCCCAAATGTAGTTGCACATCATAACGAACTAGATAAACAATTCAGTTGTGTTCTTAATGCTTTTCAAGATTGTGGTGCATGTCATTTCCTAACATAAAGTTGCCATTAACTAAAGGAATATTTTATTATCAATCAAAACCTTGAAGTATTTGAATCAACAACAAGAAGTGTATGTGGATACAACAAGAAGTGGATATGGATACAACAAGAGGCCGCTAATACGCAAAATGACACTAGGCACCATAGACCTATAACGAAGCTCTCGGCTGAGTTTACACCCCCCCCCCCCAAAAAGCCCCCAACCCTAGATTTAAATCTAAAGCAACATCCTCAAATAATGGCGAAACCTTTAAATTATGTATGAAGTTTATTGCATGGTATTATTTGTAAGAGTGATAAAGATAATCGTATTAACATATCTTTTCACTTTAAATTACCTGTGTATCACCTTTTCTTCCCTTTCTTCCTTCCCTTGACTTTTTTCTCTAAGGCCTCGACCCTTTGATTAAGGGCCGTATTGGAGCCTATTCTTTGATTCATAGGTTTCGACGATCGTTCAGGCAAGGACGATAGAAATTGTTGTTTTTCTTTTAGGGCATGGGACTCCGCATACTTCTTTATGGATTCGAAGAATGAGAGACCAGTTTTCTGATTAGTAGAAGGTGGTTTGACAGGTACAATTGGTACACCCAAGAACTCCTTAACTTTAGGTTTCTTTATCACTGAAAAACACAGTTAACAAAATGAAACAAAATCATAAAAGAAGATTGTATATACAAGCGAGAATATAGCAACACGAGAGAGAGAATAACAGGACTCACCTAAGCCATATGCCAGTGAAAACAGGTTGGAGGTAATCCAATAACAAAATATTGCCTGCAGAGAAATACAATATCAAATTCAAATTTCACTGATGACTTAACCGACCACATTAATCATATCAGCACATAACTATTCATCAAGAGAAAGAAAGCAAGCTAATGATCGTATATAAAAAAGGATAGTTCCAAAGTACAAAGATATCAGCACAAAGAAGAATCATAGGTGTAACTTTACATATCTACCCATGAATCACAGAAAGAGCAATGACACAAGTATCTGCATATTTCAACTAGTGAATATATTCAAGAACAATGTCTGCATATCAACAAGTCAGGTGAGTGTATCTGTCAAATGCAAGTGTAGCATCTCAAAAATTACACGAAAATCCAACTCCATTTAGGAGTATAACTACGAGCTGCATGACTTGAGGGTAGGTAAAATTAGCTAAGTAGTTCAACACTAAATCTAAAGACACGTAAGAAGGCAGAAGAGGCTCAGTGTATATAATCCATGAGATGATTACATTATTATATGGTCAGGTCCCGTTGGTGAAGCTTTACGCTCTATGCAAATTAACAATAATCAGTATGCGATGGAGGCACACCAGAATAAAGCACGCTCAACAACGTTTGCCACTGATCTGATCTTAAGATAATTTGCTTTAAGCTTTTTACGGATTCTCGTGCACAAGTAACTAAAATAGCAATGCTAGGTATCTAATGATGATGTAAGCCGAACACGTCATAAGGAGAAATCATTATAAATATTCAATGTGGACAGAACATTTATATACTACTGGGTACAGTTCAGTACTAGCAGATAATGCACCACATACCTTCGGGAAACCTGCAGTGAGAGGAATTGAAACTGCTGCAAAGGCCCTACAGACATTTTTAATGATAGCAGAAGAAGGATTGCCTTCCATACCTTCTTGTGCATTACACTGAAAACGTATTAAAAATCAATTATGAAACCAAGATCAAGGACTCAAATGAAACATGTCTGATCACTAGCAAATCAAATCTGGAAGGAATGAATAAGACATTACAAAGCAAGAGAGCAATATAAATACAATCAGATACTAGAGAATTAGTTATGAAGCTATATATAGAAACATCTTCATTCACCTGGTTCATACACTTTGTTTGGCAGACTACACACTAAGACTTACTTTATTAGAAAATCGAGAAATTTAAATGGTGTAATTGGAACTTTCAGATAATATTATCTATTTATTTATCAAACAGTCAAAGTGCTCATTAATATAGTTAATCCTATGTGCATGATTCCAGGAAAAAATCCATCTTTACTTAATATATGACATGAAGCGAGATGAATGTCCTTGTGTGAGGACAAATTAACTTGGTGCAGGTACACACTCACTATGGCAAGTCCAAATCTGAGCCGGCTCATCAAGAAGGAACCTCGTTTAATCCATTGCCAGACCTTACTGGGTTAGGGGAAGACCAGCTGAAGTTTGTCCATTAAGCTAAATTGAAGCTAATATTTATTTGATACTTACTGATTTGTATGAAGAGACATGGTTTTTTATTTCTCAATTCAAGGAGCTAGCAATCAAACACCCAAAATAATTTAACGAAGAATCTAAAGTAAATACATTTTGAAACATATATAAGACCTCCTGAGGATAACATGAAAGGCAAAAGTTCATAACTTGACATACAAAATAAAGAAAAGATATAGAAATAGCTGACCTCCACCGTAATCCAAAATGTCAATGCAGTCAAAACTGGAAAGATATATAAGCTATCCGGAGTACTCAGATCAGTAAACCATGATATTCCACCATCCCTAAAAGATGGAACTTTTTCAGCCAGGTTTCTAACCTGAACAAAAAATTATGCCTTAAATTGTGAAATGGTGTTAAAAGGCAGAGAAAAAGATGGATGAAATCATAAAAAACAGAGAGAAGAAGAAGAAATGGAACTTAAAAGGCAATTACGTAAGAAAGGGAAAGTGAACTTACGGCAAAGAAAAAAGAGCAGAAAATAGGTCCATTAATTAAAAGTCCCTTTATAGGGGTGAATGGAGTTACACCATATCTGCAACACCAAAATGCAATCAGATGAGTCCATGCATATCCACTCAGAGCTGATTTCTAGAAGGGACTAAGGGATAAAAGGAAAACAGTAAAAATAAGAATATCATCAAAGATTCTGAAGTCTCACCACCCAGATGAAATGAAATATTAAATATATACTCAAAAACAAGTGTCTCATGTCCATTGTCCGTTGAAAATGGTGGTGCAGACATACCTTTTTCTTCACATCAAAGAAACAAAAAACGAGGCTAAATTTTTCGTGCCCTAAATATTTGTAGAGAAACAAATTTCCTCCATATAGTACAGTACTATTACTATATCAAATAAAATGGCGCAGCATAGCTATCTCCACGATTCCTTCATGCACACCTTATCATAAAAAGCTACACTCAGCCATTTTGCTGTGGATACTCTTTTAATGTGTCAAATGATTGAAAATAGGTAGGAATTTCTCTAAGCCACCATATATTGGTAGCAGTAAGAACCAGCTGTTGTAAACACTTCATAATATTCTTAAGATAGTGAGTCAAGGGAACTGTGGAAACACGTTGACCACATGTATTTGGGAATGAATCTTCTGTATATTTATCAACTTGTACATTTATATATACAAGATAACCTAATCTATTCTAAGAAGGAAATAACTTAAATTAATCCCTCTAACATAAAGCTAGATCATAAATATGTACTTTATCAATAACAGAGAAAAAAACACATACTTTTTGAATAGAGCATTCATTTTCATCTGACCTTCAGCAACAGCATTAGGGTCCATTGCCTGTCAAATAATCATGAGCATGACAATCGCAAGTATGAAGCACCATAATAAAGGACCATATGCAATGTAGAATGACGGATGCAACAATAAATAAGGTTCTGCAGCATAAACCTCATGGGAGCAAGCAAAGTAGATTTATGGTAAATATACATATCCAGAGTCTTAAGCTCATACCTTATTATTCATTTCATCCCTAACTGCCTCCAACTCTGGTTGTAAAAGCTGCACAAGGTGTAAAACCACAAAAGGTGTTTATAGTCAAATGCATAGAGCAATGTTGTAAGCCAATGTCACGTTCAGATCAATGGCATAATAATAAGAAAAAATAGATCAAAGATCAAATATCAAGTATATATCGATGGATCTCTACTTTTTGGCAGTTGGCACTATAATTCTCATGTTTATGGTAGGGAGTTGGTACATCAATAGTTTATCTGACAATTGTATGATTCTAAATGCCAATTTCCACTCATTCATGAACAAAATAATGAAAGGATGTGTATGTTTGAAAAAAAATCACATACCAGTGACATAAATATTAAGATGTGTCTCCTTGGTAAAGACAAGAGAAATATCATGTTGCTCTACAGAACTAAGTACTCTTATTTTTTTCACATGTTCTCCAATTTTGCCTTTTTTATATGACCTGAGCTAATTTTGTCCATAAAGTCTTCTCAAAAGTTTTCCTTTCACTTTTACCCTTTTATAAGCACAACGGGCAACGGCAAATACAGGATAATAGTTTTAGGGTGGAGGCGTTGAGCACATGAAAATATGACAATGAATCAAATTTATAAGTCTATAAAGAGAAAGTCAGTAATTAAATAAATAACATATTATACATCCTAGATTTAATAGACGGGGCAGCCTCCCTTCCACCACTGAGGACATGTAAGTTTTCAGAAATGGTGATTTCTTAAATTTCTATTATTCAGGACCAATCAATATGTATGTATGACTTGTTAGTAAGTTCTCTTTACTATAAATGAGTTGGCAGATATCATGGATCAATGAATATTACTCTATGTAGTAAGACCCCATCAATATACAAAACCCAAAGTGCAGAGAACATGGTGAACTCACAGAAAATTTTGAAGTGGACTTCAGTTGATTTATGAGAAATGGAACTTGAAGCCAACGAATAATGAGAGTTGTCACAATAATTGATGCCCACCTAAACACAAGTTTCAAAAGTCACTTTGCCAACACACACAGATCTTAACCACAAAAAGAAAGAAAGATCTATCAACTCCAGATCAGCACACATTTACAACACTAGGATTTGCATCGATGCATTGAGTTCAATACTTGCACACATCATCAACTCTAAACAGTATAAACTTCCTAAGAAACTCAATACTATACTTCAATATGCAATTCCACAACTACTCTTCTATCATACAAGAAACTTTAGAATCATTGAAGAAGAAAAAAAATTCTCAAAGCAAACCATTTATCAGAACAATAGCACTAAACAGGAAAATTAGAAAATAAAAAATAAAATCCGCATATGTGAAGTGAAAGAAATGTCCTCACCAATCAAAACCAGTAAAACAGTGCACATAATCAATCACATACTGGAGGGCGGCCACTGGAGCAAACGAATCCGCCGCTGCAATGGCCACCTCGTTCAACGCAGGAGCAGCCTCTACGGCCTTATCCCCCAGCACAGCCACCACATCATTCAGAACCTCAACTTTATCAGCCGCCCCTCCTCCAACACTCGCACTCGAATAGTTCCGGCCGTAGCCAATATTAAATCCCGCCGGCACAGCAAATCTCCTACCTTGAAGAAAGCTTGTCGGTCGGCGGTAATTGCTGAAATTATCTCTGCCTACAAAAAATCGGTTGTAGATATTATTCCCAACTTCAGGACAGCTCGAAATCGGTTCCGTCTGCAACTTTTGAGAATCATTATCGTCGCGATGAATATTTGAAATTGAAGGAGAAATTCGCTGATGCTGTTGATAAAAGAGCTTCGCTCGAGCTGTGATGCTCCGCCTGTACGCCATTAATTCCGCCGCCTCCAACAAAAATCGAGACAGATGATATATTAAGGAATTATCGGATCTGAATAGAAAGGGAGATTAATTTGCAGGGGGTGAACATGGGGTAAATAGGAGGTAGGGTTTTTGTGGGTTTATGAACAACAAATACCATTATAAGATTTATTTTTCGGATTTGTCTTCTTTGATTGAGAATTTATAGATAAATATTTGATATTGCGATTGTATTAGCAGTTTAATGAATATATATCACCCTTAAACAAGATGTATTCCACAAAAATTTTCCAAGCACCGCATTTTGATATGTAATATCGGCTGTACATAGTGACATATCTAGGTAGTTTTTTAAGAAAATGACTTGGATTTTGAAAAATCGAGAGAAAAATCAAAAGACACTAAAAATTCATATATTTATAAAAAAATAATCTTTATTTATATCTATCTATTATATCATTCAAAATAAATCAATAACCTCTTAAACTAATCCTCAAAACTCAAAAGTAAACACCCATTTATTAATTTATTGGATTTTACTTTTTAGGCATAATAAACTATCTCTAGTAGAAATTGCCTGAATATTCTAATATAAAAACATGTTTTCTAATAGATTATCATATGAGGATTTATTCAGGGGAAGAAGATCAGTAATGATGTTTTTAAGTAGATGTGCTACTACAAGTTAGTGTAAAAATAAGTGAGAGCGGACAATAGTTTTGATTGTAGGTTATAAATAACAACTGTTTCATTTGTGTTTAGCGCACATACACACACACTCTTCGCGTGTGTATAATTAAGTGCTGTGTTGATTCTAGTATTGAATCATAAGAAAGATGAATCAACACCAACAATTTAGACCAAATCGATGAAACACAAAATGCTAATGAGTTTTCAACAATAAAATTTTGGGCAAAAATGTATTCAGCTCATGCTCCAAAATCCTAGCTAGCCTGTGAATCCAAATCATTCTTGTAGGGTTACATACTGTTTAAACCATTTGGCCATATTTTTGAAGCGACTAAATAACAATTTCAAAATAATATTTCCGGCCACTCTATTTTCGAGTTGAATGTGGTATCATCAATGATATCCCCAATAATTTCTGAACTCGAGGGTCCAACACCACTGAAGAAACAACATTATAAACAGATCAAAAAAAAATATAACAAATTCAAATTAAAAAAAAAAAAAAAAAAAAGAGGACTCACCAGTTCCATATGCTATTGAAAAGAGGTTAAAGGTAATCCAAGAAAAGTACATAGCCTGCACAAATATGCACAATCTAATTATTTAATTCATGGAGATTGTTTATCAATACCAAAGAATTAGACGATCATTAGATAGATTATGATAACAAGAGATTTAAATATATATACACAGTACCACAAAGTAAGCACAAAATAGCTGGATAATGAATATATTGCCCTTTTAAGTGGTGTGAAGTCAAATGGAATTCTATGTAACGTATAGTTTAGCAAATTGAAAAATACAGCAATAGATCCTTGATAAGGTCCGGAAAGGATCTATGAGAGTGATTTTGGATGCATTGGAACAATTTCTGATTAAAAAAATTGATTTAAAATAAATTAAGATTGCTTCTTGCTTCAAAATTTGCCATTAAGCACGGTTATCCACTTATTTATCATGTCTAAAAACATAATAATATGTGAGCCAGAACAACTTTAAGAGGATAAAATTATTATTGTAAACACACAATGCAGACTGGTTATCAGGAGGGTGATGCACAACAAACCGTGGGGAATCCTGCAGCGACAGCGACAAGGGATGCTAATGCAGCATTAGTTGCACAAAGCTTGCTACTAGGCTTGTAAGGCCCGCCTTCCATATATTGAAATGGATCCAACTGAAGAGGAACCAGTGTTAAATCTTTAAAGTGAGTTCAAGGGTGAGACAGGAACAAAGAAGAAGAAAGCCCCAGTGAGGATAATGATGGGAGAAGTTAGCTTACTTCCATCCTAATCCAAAATGTCAATGCCATAAGGATTGGAAGATCCACAGGATTAGGAGTTGTTAAATCCATAAACTATAATGTTCCACCTGTTGTAAAAGAGGGTACTGTCTTCACCATGTTTAAAACCTGAATGGAAAGTGATGAGATAAACTGTCAAACAGTTAAGAAAGATGGATGCAAAACCATAAGAAACAGAGAGAGAACAAGAAATTTTATCAAACTAAAGGGAATGTAATCTTACGCAGAAGAAAATACCAAACGGAATTATATGTGACCATACACATCCCATGAGCAGAAATGCTAGCTGAAATCGACCATATCTGCAAGACCGATATTCAATTACATCAATTAATGCATCTCCAACAATCAAATCTAAGGCCACAGGTCTTCAAGGTGGGATAAAAAGAAGAAGAAAAGTATAACTAAGATAGCTCGGAATCCATTATATGTGTTTCAGTATTTCCAATGGAAAATTGTTTCCTATGTTCACTTCTCTATTCTTTCTCCTTACTGTTTCTTTGATTATGGCAACGGCCACAACTTCCGACAATTAAAGTTGTCATCAAATAGAGTCGTTTTGATCTATTAACTCAAGAAGTTGAATAGCAGATAATTTGTAAGGAAAAGACAATACTTATTCAGCCATTCATCCAGGCCCACCAATTTGTCCATGATCGTTTTAGCTTCTTTTATATCCTGTCAAACAATAACTGATGATGAGTTGCTAGCTACAAGATCAACTCCTCAAGGCAATTGTAGAAGGATGGATGAACAAAAGGCAATAGTGAGAGAAAAATACAGAACAAAAGCCTAAAGCTCATACCTTGTTGTTAAAGAGGGACTTTTCAATTGCATCAAGTGTTGATCGCATAGACTGCAAAAAGATACAACATAATTGCGTATATAGTCATGACAAGGAGTTGCATCTGATACTACATCCAAAACATCAATTTCTTGGCACAATAATCCTTATGCACAATAATCTAGAAAGTAATATTATAAAATACATATTTAGAGGATATTTCACATTCACAACATAGTAACCTTGTTGTTCCCATTCATCCTTGAAAAATCCCAAAATGTGCATAGAAATCGGGTAGAGAACTTACAGGAAGGGACATGAATTGCAGGATACATACATGAAAAGGTACAAACACGAGACGCAGCAGAAGAGTTACAGCTGCAATTGATGCCCACCTAATAAAAATCCAACTGAGATAACTTTGCCGCCCACAATCAATCAAATCAACAATTTACTATAACTTTGAGCTTTAAAACAAAGTTCAATTCAAGTAAAGCTGAAGATTTTGGCTTCAGAGAAACGTCCTCACCATTCCAAGCCAGTGTAACAATGCACAAATTCAAATATGTTCTGGTTACTAATTGAATCTGCTGCTGCAATGGCCACTTCATTCACCACCGGAGCTGCCTCCACAGCCTTATCCCCCACCACACCAATCACGCCATCAAAATCCTCAGCAGGAACCTCAATATCCAAAGTCACCTTTGACATATTTCTATGGAAAATAAGTCCATAGCCCGGTGGAACCTCAGATTGCATAAGTCGATATACATTTCCTGATAACAGGGAATTTCCAGCACTGATTCTGGTCATCAGAAAATTGCTGAGGATCTCAGGATTCCTTTTAGCAGGCAATTGTTCGTGATCGCTGCCACTAATGTGTAAAGTGAAGGGGCAAATTGCTGGTGCTGTTGATAGAACAACTTCGATCTAGCTATGATGCTACGCCTGTACGCCATTACTTCCGCGTCCTACAACAATTTGAAAAAACAAACGGATGAAAACATATTACCTTATAATATTTTCCAAACGATGTAAAGGTACAGTTGAATATAGTTTTAACTGACCACAATGAAATAGTATAAACTTAAAAACACGTCAAGTTTTCATTTAAATATTTTCACTCCACTAACAACAAATAGAGCAATCTGGCAAATTTTTACACTTCATAGTTAATAATAATTTCTGCTAACCCTAACAAAAATTCACGAGTAACAACTAAAATATTATCTACGTTTTACATATATCACTCACGAACAATTTCACCATACACTGTATACATTATCCAAAATCAGTCATTACAACACTTGAAAATATCCCCAAAAGTGTATCAGCTCAACTTTCACATACAAAACATGCCGACATTTTTTTCCCCACACATTTCGAAGTGCACCATCAGATGATTCAGATCACATCTCAAGCAACAAAAATCCTCTTATAGAATGAGCAAAATAATAAACTAGACGGGAAAACTGAATGTTTTGAAGCATATCTTCAACGGTGTTCACGATCTCCGTAAAAAGGTGAAATGCTGTTTACATAAACTCAAAATAAAAGCTTACTAGGTTTTGGAATCGGCAGAAGGGAAGAGGGAAAATCAGCAGAAATTAAACAAGATTTGGTGGAGGAAAAGTTAAGTAACTGACTTTGATTCTTTTATTTATTTTGTATCTCCTTTTCTGTTTAGGATTTAAACTTATGAGTTTTTTTTCCTTATATTTAAAAAGGATCATTAATGGTTCTCAAATTTACTCCGTGGCGATTTAAATCTCGATTTATTGGTTGGAGTAGAAGCGTCTTATCAACTAAGCTACACTTCGACGTTAATTAAACTTATGAGCTTGCACTCACACTATGTATGTTTCGTACAACGTGTACATGAAACTGTAGGTAGAGTCACATATGAGGTGTGAAGGGCCCCCACCGAACCAATAATTTGAAATTATTTTTTTCTTTTTATATGATCTTCAAATTAATTTGGAATTTAGCAAAATTGTTATACAAAAGCTTCATAAATCAAAAATTGTCTGGAAAATATATTCTTAAAGAAAATTTTAAAAAGTATAGCCTTAAGAGATTTTTATTCATTCACCTGCATTTGCTTGTATACTAAAAAAGATCTTTATCTTCACTAAAAGAAACTCTTAGGGCATCCTTATCCCACCCCCAAAAAATCCAGCCACAACTCAATTTTCGACTGTCACGTCAGCATTTTACTTTTCAACCACAACACCATTATCCCAGCCCCAAAAATTCAGCCCCAAATTAGCCACAACTCAATTTTTATCATTTTATCATTTTTTACTTCAATTTTTTTCTTCAATTTTATATATGAATTCGCAATTAAGTTATGTGTAAAATGTAGACACGAAATTCGAAAAGTACTTA
>JAYDZE010148127.1:0-22500 GCA_034509125.1 Monilaria moniliformis
AACGTACTGCCACGTAATCAAGCCGCCATGAGATTTAGAACCACTTTTTCGCGTATCGAAACCAACCGCGCGACCATAATCTTCATAAAAAGCAACTGCATCCTCAACTGTCTTGAATTTTTTTTCCAATTGATGGCTTTAATTCGTTTTTGCATATAGGAACGTACAAAACTACAATACATAATGAGAATATATCAGTATAAAACACACACGTTGGTAGTTGGAAGAATTTTGTATGGTTGTAATTTATCACCTTCGATTTGTATTAATCATGTACGGATAATAACATCATTAATAAACCAATAAATGTATCCACTCAAATCGTATTGAGTATAATTACAACACACTATACCAATTAAATATAATTACAATTACGCTTATTCTTTCTTAATATGTTAATCGTACGCATATCATTATTTATCACGCTTAATATCATCCTCGGTGTTTTAATACATCATTAATTTGTGTTACGACGTAGAGCTTACCTTCAGAACTGTCCTGATTCTCCATTGCGGTAGGTCTTCTTCGGATGATGGATATTAAATCAATAAACTGTTTTTAGTGTGCTCTACATACTGTTTAATCTTATAAATTTGTAAACAGCTATATATATGATCGTATAAAATTGGACTTGTATAGACGCGTATGTTTGTTAAGATTTTATGAATCTAAATTGTAACTGAAATGGTAATAAATATCATTATGGTAACGCAAATCTCCTTAAAATATGGTCAATGTTATATGTTGATATCCTCAAAACGTGGGATTTTCTCAAAATACTATTTACAAGATTACATATCTATCCGTCTTTATTGTTTATTTAATGTATTTTCGGTGATAAATATTGCCACACGGTTGGAATCTTGTCCATAAGATCTGTATATTGGATGGCTAGGATTTAGTATTAGTTATGCATATAAGTTTGGTTCTTATTTGATTACAATCCTATATATATATATGGATGAATATTTTCGAAATTATTGACATGCCAATGCTTCAAAATGTTGTATGATACAACCTATTGAAGGAAGACGATATCGGTCTTGCGTGAGGCGAGATTTGTGTACGCATTGTGATTGTGCGCCATCTTTTTTGGTTGTCCAGTCACTGTGATTGAGAAAGAGGCCTATTTCCCAGCATTTTTGTTTATGTGATGGTAGATGTGGTGCATACATGATAATGATGAGATATGATTTATGACTGCGGTCTTTTATGTTAAAATATTTTAGCATGCACAAATGAGTTTTAAAAATGGCAAGTTCAACATATATAGCTCTAAGTAGCTAGTTTTAAATTCTTTTGGCATGTGTTCACTCCCTGCATATTGTTTTAAAAAATATACAGGTTAAGCTCGAATACAGGTTGAAGTGTGCCGAGCAGAGTTTTTGTTGTTAATATTCTCTTTAAGCTAGGATTATATGTCTTCAAACATGTAGTCCATTACCGTTTTCTGCTGCAACACTCTTTTTGCTTATAATTGTACTACCTACCTATTATATTTCATATGGTGTTGTGAATTACCTGGGCTCATTACAACTTATTATTGTTTCTTTGGAGTTGTCTATTACTATTATCAGGTTTGTTTATTATAAGTTACCTACGCTTCATATTGGTTCATTTGTTTTGGTTAATCTTGATGAGTTGATATAGGCTAACAAAGAAAAATGAAAGTGGTGAAAGTTTCTATTAATGATAATCCAACAGATATACTGACCCAAGCTCTACCTAGTACTAAGTTTAGGTACTACATTAAATTAGTTAGTGTGGTTAGTTAAAATAGTGTGGTTTCTTTTAACTAAAGAAATGGGTTAGCCCTATGATGGGGCTGGTCTAGAGAGTGGTTTTTTTTAACTAAAGTAGATGATAGCCCTATGATGGGGCTGGTCTAGAGAGGAACAAGTAAACAATCGGCTTCAAGTGGAATTTATAGTCAAGGTGGAGATTTGTGGAATGTGTGACAACAATTTTGTATATGATATAAGAGTGTGCCAGCAATTGTGGTAAAGTTTGGGGACTGTATGGTCTACATGGAAAATTAGTTGTAACAGCTTTTGCAGGAACAGTTGGGGAGCTAAACCGAATCTGTTGCTACCAGCACTTTATGTACATTATAGCTTGTATATTCTTCATTCTGTAATCAGTTTTACACATACTTGAAGCACAAATTGAAGAGATTTGATAGGCTATTGAAGCAAATAGCACACCGTTCATCTTCCGTTGTAATATTGTAACCATCTCACTTTTCTTGAATCAATTGAGTGACTCTTTTGTGGACATTGGCTTATTGGCTGAACCACGCAAAATCTTGTCTTCGTAATTTGATTTTAAGGATCAAGCTTTGCATCAATCGTCGTTGGGTTTTCGGTATCTGTTTTATCACAAAAGGGGACTAACCTAGAAGTGCTATGGGCACTACTCACAACTACTTTTTTCGAATTATGGGTTAGTTTAGATAAAACTTCCCAAAATGGGAAGTTCTTTTTTAAGTCCCCAAACTAGGAAAGACGCATGAGCGTCTCACGTCTCGCTTGAGAGACCCATCCAGCCGTGTGGAAATGTGTGCACCGTTAGATCTAGCTGGGTGGAACACTCTGATGCTCGTCTAGGGTGAAAACAACGTCATTTTGGGGACAGGCTGGAAGATGCGTCAGCCGCATGCGTCTTGTGAGAGACGCATCGCCTCTTGATATACACCTTCCAGCCCCCTTCGAAATTTCATTCAACCACAACTTCAATCCTTAAATTTCCTCTCAATTTTGCAAGTTTTTTGCATTGTTTCGCCCTTTGTTGTTGAAACCATTCAAAGGTATGTAATTCTGCTTGTATTGTTAGTGTTTAAGTAATTTATGTTGAAATTTTGATATGTTTAGGTATTTTGATTGAGTTTGAATAATTAGATTGTTAGATGTTTAGAAACATGTTAATTATAAATTAATTGCAGGAATTATGTCATTGTATGTGATGTTATATTGGGGTGGTAGGATTATCTAGGTTGCTGGTATTGGTATAGCTTATAACCCACCATATTTGAAAGCATACATTCTATTGAATGAGAGTATTTCATATGATGAATTAGTTACGATGATTTATAAAAAGATAGGAATAAATATGTATCAGCACAAAATCTTAATAATATGGAGACGTCTTGTAGTTCTGTGGAATGGATACACCTATGTAGGCATGCACTTGATGAAGAATGCATGCAATGTATGTTTAGCGATGTGTTGAAACATGTCAAGTTCAACTGATGATTGAGTTTGCAATGGTTACCCAACAAGAATTTCAGGCAACCACTACTTATGAAGCATGGACGTCTAGGAGGAACGGACATCTAGATCAAGAAGATTTGTGGATGAGTCATGAATTAAATGTTGGAGGTATAAATTTGAGCTACAATTATGATTGTGAAGTCAACATATATATTCTGGAGAATGAAGCAAATCATAGTGACAACATAGATTCTGGTGGCTCAGATCTGCGTTGTCCTTCGTAGGCAAATTATTCAGATAGTTCTGAATATTTTAGTGATGAATCAGATAAAGATTCTTGTTATGATAAGATATTTGTTGTAGCCAAACCATATGTTCCGACAGTGTGTGGGGAACAATCAGTTCCATAGTATGTGCATACGGGGTCAGAGTATTTTCGGTCTGTACCCAGTGAAGTTGAAGGGTATAGTGCACCAATTTTTGATGGTAATGCAGAAAACACATGGTATTGGGATGAGAGTAATCTCACACATAGCTTGGGCATAAAGTTTGATAGCAAGCCACATTTGAAGACTGATGTAACTTTGTGGCATTTGAAAGTTGTGCGACAGTTCGTGGTTGTGGAAAGCAAAGGGAAAAGATGGCATTGCCGTATGAAAATTTCCGTATGGGTTGCAAAGTCGAGTTAGTCAGATTGGGCTGAAATGTAGTTGGAAGGTACGAGCAACATTGCGAAAGCGTGATGGAAGATGGGAAATAAGAACGTTGGTTAATGGCCACATTTGTCTTGGTCATCAAAATTCAAGGGGGGACACTAACTTGACGTCAGCAATGATTGATTTGTGTGTTCGGCATCAAATTGAAAATCATGCTAATTAAAAGCCACCAGCCATCAAGAAACATGTGGACAACAAATACCACATGGAATGTACCTACAAAAAATTCTGGTATGCTCGTAAGAAGACAATTGAGCTTGTATATGGCGGTTGGGGGAGTCATTTAGAGAATTACCCAAATATATGACTGAATTACAAAAATAGAATCCTGTTACAGTTTTTCAGTGGTTCTATGATAAGAGATTGAGCTCCGAGACGAACAAGATTTTCAAGTATTTATTTTGCGCATTTGGGCCAGCTCTATTGGCATTTCAAACATGCAAACCAGTTTTAACTATTGATGGAACACACTTAAGGGGAAGGCTGAAAGGTAAACTGCTTATTGCAGTAGGTTTTGATGCTAATAAGAAGTGTTTGTTTGTTGCGTATGCTATTGTGGATGAAGAAACCAATCATAGTTGGAATTGGTTTCTAGGCTTTATTAAAGTTATGTAGCAATTGGTGATAGACAGTTGTACATAATATTTAATAGTCACCACAGAATTATAAATGCCATGAATTCTGAGGTATGGCAACAAGCACCAAAAGCCCATAACAGATATTGCTTGGTTCATGTAAGGAAAAACGTGTTGCAAACGTACAAGGGCGTAAAGTGAAAAGTTTGGTATGGGCAATGGGTATTGCAACACAAAAGTGCAGTGGGTATGGGCAATGGGTATTGCAACACAAAAGCGCAAGTTCAACAAACGAAGGTTTGCACTTGTGACTATTAGTGATGGGGCTGTGAGGTAACTCGAAGAGTTAGATAAAGCAAAGTGGATTCTAGCATACGAAAAATGTCGTAGATGGGGCGAGGCTACAACTAACATGGTAGAGTGCTACAACAATGTGTTGAAAGGTGCACAAGAACTACCAATCAGAGCTTGCATTGATTCGATGTTCTGGAGGACTGTTGAATGGTTCATTAGCAGAACAACGAAAACATAATATTGCGAAAGTGACTTGACCCCATGGGCCCTAAAGAAGGTTAACGAGAATGATACAAGAGGGCAAGGACATTGTCTTAAGCGATGTAACATATAACAAGGGATTTATGAGGTTCGAACTAGACAGCGAGCTGCTGGAAAAGGTGGAAATACTCACACTGTCGAATATATGAAAGGAAAATGCACCTGTGAAAAGTGACAGATATGGAAAATACATTGTTCGGACATTGCAACAGTAGTTCGAGATCGTGGTGATGATATGTTTGATATTGTTCATCGTGTGTATCACAAAGAGGTTAAGTACAGTAATATTGTGGGTTCTTCAATCCAATTAGACACCCAGATTATTGGGATGAGAGTTGTTGGACCTTAGAGTGTGCGTCTTCGCGGCTATTGCCTCGTTCTCGTGGTCGTTATAGAAGAAGAAGGATACCAAATAAGATGGATGTCAGTGTACCCGACCATCCAAGAGAATCACGCCGATGCAAAAATTATGCCCAAACTGGGCATGACTGGAGAAACTGTTCAACCGACATACTTGATTGTTGCTATTTGCTTAATGTTTTATTTTATTGTTGTCTGTTTGCTTAGTGTTGTACTGAAATTGATTTCCTTAAGTATCTGATGCGTATCAATCGGTTAGGTGAGACTTGGCAATGCGCCAACCCGGCCGAGTGGGAGACTTTGGAATCCATGCTAGTCTACACAGTCGGGTGGCTTGTTGCATAGCCCTAACCGGCCGGGTAGGGGTCTCTGGAATCCGTGTGAGGCTGCCCGGCCAGGTGAGTGCCTTGTTACGCATTGCCCTACCCGGCCGGGTAGGGCTCTCTGGATCCGTTTGAGGGTACCCGACTGGGTTGATTGTGTACATAGTCCCACCCAGTCGGGTGGAAATTTCTAGTCTCCCAGTTTCGTCCAGAATCCACTATTTTTTTTTCCGTTTCATCTCATTATCCAAACACAAATCTAAACAGAATATTGTAGTAACTTAAAATTGAAATCAAAACTAAAATCTAAAGAATTCAAATAGAAATCCAAACTCAAATTCAAACTATGAACAAAATAACTATCAAAACAAAACTCTACTGATAGGCATTTGGTGTGTATCTGCTTGGTGCTTTGCCTTTGTTATGACATTTAGACTCTCTTGAAAAAAAGCTCCTTAAAGTTCGACCGACGCTTGACCCTATGGATGGTGATGTCATGGTTCTGGGATAGCGTCCATACCATCATCCTCAGCAGTCTCTTCATCGGCCTCCTCGGCAACCTCTATCTGCACACCAACAAACTATGAATCAACTGATCCTCTATGTGTCTGGTAGCCTTCGTGCGGTGTCCATGGCTCGTGAGATGTCTGCTTGAGTGGCCAATGCTCCCATCCCTAGGAAGATGTCCGCTCACGAGGCCAAGGCTCCTATCCTTATGACGGGGGAGACACGAACTCAGGTTGGGGTGGGGGTGGCATGAAATCAGGCTAAGGCTGTGCCTATTGTGACTGTCAATCTCATGACATTCTGTGTCCACCTGTTTTGACATCTCTTTCAACAAAAGGTATCGATGTATAGACCTGTGTACGCTCAAAAAGAGGTTGGTCAATACGAAAACCCTCACCACAGCTCCTAAGAGCATCCTCGACCATCAGTAGGACACGCTGCATGTCAGGATGCGAACAGTCGGATCAACCCGCTGTGTGATATATGAGAGTAAGTGCCTCGAACTTAAAATAAACTTATTTAAAATACGCATTATACATTTTGAAATACAAATCAAAATTAAAACATACGACATAATGCTGGGATGAGGCAGACTCCTGAAATCCAAACTGTGACTGTACGCATGACTGAGTGATGTATGTAAGAGTGATGGACTTATACCACCTCATATATTCTTGTGTCATTTGCCCAGATAGGTCATCTACTGCATCTTGCACCAACTGGTGCCGCATATCCCAGTTTTCAATGTACTTGCTATGCTCGGCACCCCAATCATTCCTTGTTTTACCACAACGAGACACATTTATATGAGTAGTCGTGAATGTGGCATGCTCGAGCTCAGTAATATGCTGCGAGAATCCAAATTGCCACATAACTCTATGAGGCTCATATGGCTCCACGATATGCTAACATATCAAGAATGTGGTTACCCACCAACAACTCTCACCAGCTACGCAAACATACGGCAACAGCCGCACACTATAAGGCGGCCATATGAACTGAAAAAATATCTTTTTTGCCAGTCTAAATGAATGATAACTTAACATAACGAGAAATTACAAGAAAAACACATAAATGTACATGTTCAGGCTGCAACCATGCCAATTGCTCCCGATAGTGTTCGGTGCAATATTGAGGAGATTTTGTCAGACGCATAGGGCCATTCCACCTGAAAATACCAGGAAAAGATAAATCACAATCATTACAAGATATGATTCATGAACAATAAAGAAAAATTAATCTACTTACGTGGACGCACTGGGAGTATAGTCGGTGTGGATATGAGGATATAGGAACTCCAATGGCATAATTGGAATTCGTTCACAGTCCCAAAGCTGTAGAAACACTAGGGGGCCACCAATATCCTTCCTTTGGTCACAGGCTGCTTCGCATATATTATGTTAGAGCCCGGCCAATGTTGCGCTACTCCAGCTATACTGCGAAGCCACACCGACATCTTCTAATAATGTCATATATATCAATGGCACCTTGCAACCGGTGCCGTCGAGGAATATCAACTTATTCAATAAAACGAGCACATACATACGTGCCCGTTGGAGGTAAACCTTGCCATCAAGGTCATCTGCTAGAGGCTCACTCATCCTACCAATCAGTGCAGCTACAGAAAGACCGACATTTTTCATTTAAGTCTCGCGAGGGGTAAAATCCAATAAGCGATGACACTCTTGCACCCATTATTCACTCTTCAAGATCAAGTCCATCCCAGTCGCAACAATTCCATCAACTTTGAGAACCCATAGTACCTCCACATCTTGTAACGTTAGTGTCGCCTCATCAAAAGGAAGATGGAACAAATGAGTCTCTGGTTGCCACTGCTCAACCAAAGCGGTGATCAAGTGATGATCGACGTCTTTTGGTTTCCCACAAGCCAAAAGACCGACGAATCCAAACCCATTTATAAACTCCACAACCCATTGATGAATGTGTTTACAATCTCATAGCTTGCTCTCATATCTACGGACTTGCTAAGCCTTCCGATCTTGGCCTGCCCAAATCCTTCTGGAAACGTGATCTCGCTGTAAAAATAGGGCCGAAGGATCCTCTGGGCTCTAGAACAATTAAGCACTTGCTTATGACGAGCTCATCATTATACAATTCCTAATAAATAAATTTTCCAAACACGATGTCAGAAATTCAAACTAAATATATCATACGGAACAATCCAAAATTCCTAACAACAATAACAATTTGCCAATGACAATAGTCAATTTCCCAACAACAATAGCCAATTTTCCAACAAAAATAGGCAATTCCACAACAACAATAGGCAATTTCTAAACTATCATATACTAGTTTATCATCTCTACATAGTTAATCCTTTTAGTCATTTTATCAAATACCTAATATACCATCTAATACATTTCAATATCTAACAAGTAAATATACTATTATATATCATATAATATCTCAATTACAAAAAAATAGTTATTTCTACATATCACACAACGTATCTAACAATTTAATTATTCAAACTCAATCAAAATACCTAAACATATAAAAATTTCAACATAAATTACTTAAACCCTAACTATACAAAAAATAATCAAAACTATGAAAATTAAAACATAAATTTAACAATACAAATAGAATTACATACCTTTGGATGGTTTAAACAACAAATGGCGAAACAATGCAAAAAATGTGCGAAATCGAGAGGAAATTGAAGGATTGAAGTTGTGGTGGAATGAAATTTCAAAGGGGCCGAAGGTGTATATCAAGAGGGAGACGCATGAGGGTGATGTGTCTCCCAGGAGACGCATGCAGCTGACGCGTCTTCCAACCCATCCCCAAAATGATGTCGTTTTTGCCCTAGGCGCGCATCAGAGTGTTCCACCCGACCGGGTATGACAGTGCACATAATTTCACCCGGCCGGGTTGGTCTCTTGAGCGAGACGCGAGACGCTCATGCGTCTTTCCCAGTTTGAGAACTTAAACAAAAAAACTTCCCATTTTTGGAAGTTTTATCTTATATTCTCCCATAATTAGAAAAAAACCTACTTGCAACTGACTAGAAGGTGTACACAGTTTCCCTTAAAATAGACCCAACTTCAACGATCTCTCGTCTGATCAACTCTTTTCAGCTCTTAGTTGACGAATATCACATTAAATGCACTGAAGATTCATCCAAGATAGTGGCCTCCGATGATGAAGATCCCGCCAGCTCCGGAAAAAGACTACATGCGAATTCCAAGAGCGTGTTACTAAGATATCAATTTATTAATATGGTGCATTTGGTAAAATGGATTTGGAATTGCAGTTATATGGAATTGAATTTGAATTTACAATATTCTATTTCAATTCCAAATACTTTGTTTGGTAAAATCAAGTAACTGTTATAAAATTATATTGTAATTCCAAATCCTTTGTTTGCTAAATAAAAAATTAACCAAGATTCGGAATTGACTTTTAATTGAATTATTATTTTTATTTATAAACATTATGTAACCTAAGTTGGAAGATTCATATTCATATCAGTTGATATTTGAAAAAAAATTCAATAACACCTAAAACACATACACACACACAAAGCACATTCCCAGTGTACTAAAGTTGAAGTTGCCACCTCCAAAACTTCAAGTTGAAACCAATTGTAATCGGTGAGACAAACACAACATAGGGATAACATTATTAATAAAAAGAGGCACACTCCAATACATTTGAATGAACAAAATATCCATTCTAATAATAATACCCTCTTCCTCTACAATATAGATTGTAAACTCAAGTGCTGGTCTCTGAGCACCATACTAAAACTATTGTTCGATAATAAATACAATTAAAATGACAATTTTCTTGCAAGAATACAGAGAAGAGAGCAACAAAGTGTTCCTAAAAATGCAAACTACAATGGAAAAATTGGACAATATACTTTGCCATCTTAATTTGCGTTGCTAAATGTGTTAATATATGTGATCACTGATGAGTTTGGTCATGTATATGTGTTGTGACTTAAACTTCTTTGGTTTTGTATTAACGTGTTTAGTAGACCAAATTTGATGAAATGATTGATATAGATAGTAAATGTACAACTTTGGTAACATACGATTATTTGGTAACTTTTATGTTGGCCCAAGTGGGAGATTGTTGTAACATACAATTATGGTCCAACATAATTTATTAGACGATCATATAATAAACACTATCTATCGAACGACCCGACTAAGCGATCAAATAAGTTTAAATAATTACAAGGGTCGAACGATCATTTATAAAAGTATAGGAATTATTGTGCAGATACCATTTTGTATAACTTCTATTTTGTTATGGGCGAAATTGAAGTTATAAGATACCTTACGGACTTATTTGTAAATACGGGGTTATGGCCCCCAAGTGGACTATAAATATGTTGATAGTATCCAATTTCTATTAACTTAAAGGTAGGAAACCAGATTCATAACAATTCTCTCTACTGTTTGTACGCTTCCTCTAAATTCGGCATGCACAATTCATTCTAACAAGTGGTATCAGAGCCTATGCATGTTGGATCGAGCTGATCATTCATTTTTTAAGAAATTTTTCAAATTCAAAGCATGATTGGTTATGCTATTAAACTGTTTGATGAATTGAGAAAGCAAATTCCAAGTACGAAAACTTTCCAGTTTTGTTTTGATGGAAGAATTGTTCGAATTTCGTCCATTCTGGAAAATCCAATCTTTGTTCAAGTTTGTGTGATATTCATTCAATTGGGAAAGTTTCAAAGGAAAGAATTGTCAGTTGTTAGAATTTCGAATTCGGTTCTTGAAAGTGTTCGAAGAAGTACCTTCAAAGTGTTCGGTGAAATGTCCGATTGACATTTGGCTGGGTTTATATTTTGCTTCGGATTTCGTCTTCGAATTCTTCAGTAACCGATCGAGATAATGTTGTTGCTCTTAATTAGGTTTAAGTTTACGAAACTTCTTTGTTTAATTGGACGAAATTTGAGCAGATTTTTTTTCCGGAAAAGAATCTAAGAAACTTCGAAGTTTCGGTTTTGATTTTATAATTGAAAATCGTTTGAATTTTGTTCAATTTACCTGCCAAATTCGAACCCTTGTTGAAGCTTTGAAGTAGTTGTTTTGATTTCTGGTAAAAATTCGATTTAATTCGTCAAAATTTTTGGGTTTGTGTTCACGCCCACAAACTGTTTGTGAAAAAACTTGAAAGGAAAAATCAAAACTTTAGTTCATCTTAAAAGTAATCGAATCTTTGGTTTGTTTGTTGAGTTTTCGGTTGAATTCTCGTTGTGCAAAGGTTTTCATTCATCTTTACTCAATCTATTTCTATTCAATAACGTTTTCGAATCAAAATTTGAAGTTTTTCAAAAAAAATTCTATTTTTCCTTCCCTTTTCTCGCCGGATTTCTTCTGTTTTACGGCGAGCGATGACCGGAGACGACCGGCGACGTAGTGATGGAAGTGGCGACGGCATTTTGGCACGGTGGTTGGCGTCGAAACGATGGCAGTTCCGTCGAACCGACGCATTTTTTCACGTACGTTCGCTGGAAGAAAACTGCTGAAACAGCTGTTGTTCTTCTCGGCCTGGTCGGGTCGATGGCGCGGGTTTCCTTATCTGGCAGGGTTCCCGGGTCTCGGCAGAACGCGGGTCTTCGGGTCGGTTTCGTGGGTCACGGGCTGCGCGCACTGGATAGCGCTGCTGGGCTGCAGGAACTGGGCCGCCCCTCCTTTCCTTTTGTTGGCACTTCTCTCCTTCTTTTTCCTCGCGGGCCGCCCGATCTGGGGCGCGTGATTTGGGCAGTTGCCTGCTGCTCGGCCGCAGTTTGGGCCTTTTATTAAAGTCTTAATTGCTATTTTATTTGTTTTGGGCTTGGTTGCTATTTTTAGTTATACAATTAAAATGTTTTGCCAAATGAGCCTAAAATTAAACCTTTTAAAATGATTAAAATTATTTAATTATTTTGATAATTAAGTAATTGATTAAATCATGACATTTAATTATTGTTTAATTATTTTGGTGGTTAAGTAATTAATTAAATAATGATTAAAAAATTTAGTTATCTATTATTCTAATTATCTTGGAAAAGCAAGGTATTAATCGGTTTAGGGATTGCAAATTTGGACTATGCACTTAGGACCGAGCAACTCGCCCCTCTTACTGATGAAAGTTTCGATGAGGAAAAACGGAAATTCGAGAGGTAGGAACACTTGAATCGCATGAGTATCATGATTATGCAACATGTTATCCCTGAAAATTTTTGGGGTACTATCCGAAAATAGTCAACTGCTAAGTAATTCCTCGAGGCCATTGATAAAAAATTTGCAAGCAATGAAATGGCTAAAACGGCCTCGTTAAGGCATAAGCTTGTAACCGTGAGGTATAATGGTCGGGGGGAAATTAGGGAGCACATCATGGAAATGTCTAACACTGCTTCAAAACTCACGGCACTCAATTTGACCATCAGTGATGATCAATTAGTGCATTTGGTTATGATTTATGTTCCTCCTCAATTTGACCACTTTAAAGTAACTTACAATACTTTGAAGGATAAGTTGTCATTAAATGAGTTGATTTCTCATTGTGTTCAAGAGGAAGAGAGGTTGAAGCAAATTCAGAAAGTTCTCACCTAGCGACAAGCTCTAAGGGAAGGCGAGAAATGGACAAAGGGAAGAGGTTTCTTCCTGAGTCTGTTAAGGGGAAGATGATTCTTCCCGATTCCTCCAAGACTGTTGGGGGGTCCCTTTGCAAAATGGTTTAAGAATGAGGCATCAGTTGTGGCCTGCTTCTTTTGCAAGAAATAAGAACACAAGAAGAGTGATTGTGCCAAATATCACGCTTGGCGCGTGAAGAAGGGTACGTTTTTCATTTATGCTTGTTTAGAAGTTAATTTTGCTTCTGTACCTGGGCATACTTGGTGGATAGACTCTGGTGCTACTACTCACATAAATGTGTCCATGCAGGGTTGTCTCCGGTGCCGAAAGCCAATTGATGCTGAAAATTTCATCTATGTGGGCGATGGCAAACAGGTTAAAGTGGAGGCAATAGGCACATTTAGGTTATTGTTAAAAACTAGTTGTTATTTGGATTTGTATCAGACTTTTGTTGTACCGTCATTTAGATGGAATTTAATTTCTATTTCTACATTAGACAAATTTGGTTATTCTTGTTCGTTTGGAAAGAGCAAATTTAGTCATTATCTAAATTCCACTTTGGTTGGCACCGGTTCTCTTTCTTATGGCGATAACTTTTATATGCTTAATACGGTTTCTTCATTTAATGAAACCTTGCATGTGAACTCACAAGGTACTAAGCGTAAATTTACGAGTGAGAATTCTGCTACTGTTTGGCACAAGCGTTTGGGTCATATCTCCAAACGGAGAATTGAAAGACTTGTGTCAGATGGAATTCTTACAATTCCCAATATGGCGGACTTCCAAGTCTGTGTTGAGTGTATTAAAGGGAAACAAACAATCAATAGGAGATTTGATGCCAATCAGACTACGGATGTCTTAGAACTCGTACATACGGATATTTGTAGATCGTTCCCTACTGCTTCATGGAATGGTCAAAGATATTTTATCACATTCATTGATGATTATTCCCGATATGGTTAACTTTATATGATAAGTGAGAAATCTCAAGCACTATATACGTTCAAAAGCTATAATGCTGAAGTTGAAAATCAACTTGGTAAGAGAATTAATAACGTCAGATCTGACCGTGGTGGTGAATACTATGGTACATATGACGGCTCTGGTGAACAACGTCCAGGATCTTTTGCCAGATTCCTAGAGGAATGCGAAATCATTCCTCAGTATACAATGTTTGGTACTCCTACCATGAATGGTGTTGCTGAGAGAAGAAATAGAACCCTCAAGGATATGGTGCGCAACATGATCAACCATTCTACTTTGCCAGAGTCCCTTTGGGGAGAGACACTTAATACCGCAACATACATCATAAACCGTGTACCTACTAAAGCAACAGTTGTTATCCCTTACGTATTATGGACGGGTAATAAACACAGTTTAGGCCATTTCCATGTTTGGGGTTGTCCAGCAGAGGCTCGGCCTTACAGGCCACACGAGCATAAATTGGACGCTAAAACAATAAGTTGTTACTTTGTAGGTTACGCCGGAAGGTCTGGTGGTTTTAAATTTTATGATCCCACTACAAGATCATTTTTCGAGACCATTAATCCTAGGTTCTTTGAGGAAGTTGAGTTTGGTGGGGGGGATGAGATATTAAGAAAGTTGTCTTTTAAGAGGAAGCGATTTCACTTCCCTTCATTCAGGAACAAGTCGACTCACGTTGTTCCTGTTCAACCTGTTCAGTCAACTGAACAACAACATGAAGAACAACCTCAACCACCTCAAAAATATCAGAAAGTAGTGCCACTTAGAAGATCCACTGGAGTGAGGAGACCTACAATATCTATGGATGAATATATTGTATATCTCCAAGAGCATGATATTGATATTGGAGTGATGGAAGATGACCCAGTCAACTTCCGTCAAGCCATGGAAAGCTCGAACACTCAAAAGTGGACCGATCCTATGAATGAAGAGTTCAAGTCTATGTTAAACAATGACGTTTGGGATCTTGTCTCATTGCCTGAAGGTGTAAAGCCCATTGGTTGTAAATGGATTTTTAAGACCAAAAGGGATTCGCATGGCAATGTGGAGAGATATAAGGCTCGTCTTGTAACAAAAGGCTTTACTCAAAAGGAAGGCATCGATTTTACCGAGACTTTTTCTCCAATTTCAACGAAAGACTTGTTTAGAATAATTATAGCACTAGTAGCTCATTTTAATTTAGAGCTACACCAGATGGATGTTAAAACGGCGTTTCTTAATGGTGACATTACTAAAACAATATATATGGTGCAACCGGAAAAATTTGTATCTGGTGATCCAAAGCAAATGGTTTGCAAACTAAAGAAATCCATCTATGGTCTTAAATAAGCGTCTCGTCAGTGGTACTATAAATTTCATTAAGTTGTCATCTCATTTGGTTTTGAGACAAATCATGTTGATGAATGCATATACTGTAAGTTCAATGGGAGCAAATTTATTTTTCTCGTTCTATACGTCGATGATATTCTACTTGCTTGCAACGATGTAGATTTGTTACCCAACACCTAGAAATTTCTCTCTAGAAAATTCAAGATGAAAGATCTTGGTGAGGCTTCTTTTGTATTAAGAATTCAGATACATCAGGATCGTTCACTGGGTATACTTGGATTATCACAAAAGAGCTACATCGATAATGTATTGGCAAGATTTGGAATGACAGACTGTAGACCAGGAGATACCCCTGTGGCCAAAGGTGACAAATTCAGTTTAAGTCAATGCCCTGAAAATGAAATTGCAAAAAAGGAAATGGAATTAATTCCCTATTCGTCGGCAGTGGGAAGTCTTATGTATGCACAACTATGTACATGTCCTCCGGATATTGCATTCATAGTGGGCATGCTAGGCAGATATTTGAGTAATCCTGGTATGGATCATTGGAAAGCAGTCAAACACGTTATGCGATATCTGCAGAGAACAAAGGATTATGTACTCACTTACAGAAAATGGGATCAACTTGAGCATGTTTCTCACATGGGTGTTCGGTCCTGTGATACTTTGGTTTAGTGGGAATTAAATGTTCATCTATGTAATGACATTCAGTTTCAGTTAATGTATGCACTTCAGTTATTTTGGTTTCACTTACTCTTAATTATACTTTGTTAATTTATGATCTCACTCAAGACTTTAGAGGACCAGTAGGAAATAGACATGCGCTACATCACATAGCATGTAATTTCCATGCTGCACACCTATATTTTAATTTGTGTTGCTAAATGTGATAATATATCATATGATCATTGATGAGTTTCGTCATGTATACGTGTTGTGACTTAAACTTCTTGTATTAACATGTTTAGTAGACCAGATTCAATGAAATGATTGATATAGATAGTAAATGTGCAACTTTGGTAATATATGATTATTTGGTAACTTTTTATGTTGGCCCAAGTGGGAGATTGTTGGAACATACAATTATGGTCCAACATAATTCGTTAGGCGGTCGTATATTAAACACTATCTATCGAACGACCCGACTAAGTGATCAAATAAGTTTAAATAATTGCGAGGGTCGAACGATTATTTATAAAAGTATAGGGACTATTGTGCAGATACAGTTTTGTATAACTTCTATTTTGTTATGGGTGAAATTGAAGTTATAAGATACCTTAGGGACTTATTTATAAGTATGGGGTTATGGTCCCCAAGTGAGCGTATAAATATGTTGATATTATCTCATTCGTATTTACTTGAATGTAGGAAACGAGATTTATAACAATTCTCTCTACGGTTTGTACGTAACACTAGGAAGACAATCAACCCTACAACAAACGACAAACATGAATTCGGGTACGCTTCCGCTTTAGATCGTTCGTATTCGACATGCACAATTCGTTGTAACAATTTATTTCCCCAGCCAAATTTGTATTTAACTTTGGAAAAATATAATTGTTTTACTAGTAGATGGCACCAGATAGCACACCATACATACAATTGATTAGTAATGTCCATTTACTGATTAAGAGTAAGTGAGCCGCCACTCAAACTACACAAGTATGTTCAAGAATTCACATAAGCACATTTGCAGACAGAAGCAAAATGTGATTCTATGTGTCCATATACTTACAAGGCACTAGAAATCACGTCTTACTCATAAAAACTAACAAGTTTTTTTGTTCAACATCCTATGTTCATACTTGGGCATCTATGGATCATGGTTGTTATACTGTTATAGCATATCTAAAGTTTACCAACATATACTAAAATTCTATGCTTCTAATAATTAATGGATATTAGAATCTTAAACACGGAAATAAATTAATTAAAAAGGAAGCCCAAATTATTTGTAATTTGGATTTGGACAGATAAGTCAATATTAATTTCTATGATTGTCCAAATTAATATTTTATTGGACTTAAATAAAATTAGGAATTAATATAATTAGTAAAAGCCCAATAGTGGCTTAATTCAATTTTCCTTTAATTCCTAGCCTAACCCATTATATATTCTATAATGAGGGGAGTTGAGAATTAAAATTCACAAGTCAGACATTGAGAAACACGTTAGCATGTTTTCGCTATTTCTTTTCTTTCTATTTTATTTTATTTTTCTTCACTTTAACCTATAGGTTTGATAGGATGTAGACCACCCTACATTCAAATCCTGAATTTGGGTAATATGCTAGAAGATTCGAGGTAGAATTATGAAGAGTGGTGGGAGTTGCAAGCCATCGTCTACAAACAGAAGATCTGCAAATTAAAAGTATTTAATTTAATTTTCCAATTTGCTTTCTATGCAGATTTAATTGAATTGTATGATAATTAAATTTTGAACATCACCCTATGGGATTCGGGAATCCCCATCGATCTTTCCATCAATTGGTATCACAACCAGATGATAGGCTCTTATATTTAAAATTTAATTTGCTTTTCTTGTGTTATCTGCAGTTGTGCATGTTTTTTAGATTTGTTTTATATTAATTTAATTTCTTCAATTAATCTAAGTTTGGATGGAATTGGATGCAATTTAATTCGTTTTTCGAGAATCATAAATCCACAGGGGTGGATTGTGGTAGATTATGATGTTTTTCTTTTATTTCTTGTAAATTCTATGTAATTTGAATGAAAAATCAAACGAAGAACCAAAGAAAACGAAGACCAGAGCGTCGAGTCCAGGCCACGACATGTGTGTCGCGGAGCTCCACCCGACACTGTTTCAGATACGACATTATATCAAAATGGGTTTGAGAAACCCAAGGTTTTGATTAGAAAACATTAGTAAAATCAAAACAGATTCGAGTTGACACAAAGCCACTAAACACCCTAGGGAGGCAGAGGCAGAGGCAGCGGAAATTGGCGGTGGTTGGCCGCAAATCGAACCCTAGGGTTCATGTTTCGGGTTGGTCAACAGGTCACGTTTAATGCAAAATTCCAGGAGATCCGCCGGTAATTGGAGTGTTGGACCAAGGCCATAAACTAGCTTGGTCTAAGGGCTTTCGAACGCCACCGGTGGCGCGTCCGGAAGCGGGACAAATCGATGACAAATGGCGGCAGCGTAAGCTAGGGTTTGGGGAAACCCTACCAGGTAACGTACAGCCTTCCATGCGCGATTTCTGGCAACTCGGCATGATCCATAGGCAATCTCTGCGATAAATCGACGCAGCTTAGTTTTGGCTCTGACCAAGACCGGTCACCGTATTCCAATTGTCACCGGAGTAGGAGAATTTGGCCGGGAAAGTTACGGAGGCGCTAGGGAATCTGCAATTAAATCGTGGTGGTTCAAGCCGCGATTCCCTGCGGTTGGGGATAAACCAGGAGGCATAATATTAGGGCTTTTGTAGCTCGTGAAATTCTCTTCAAACGAGGATGTTTTATGTCCAATTGGCCACATCAAACGACCGGCCTCGTCGAAGCACTTCTGTCAATGGTCGTGGGAGAATTCTTCGCCGCTTGTGGCGGCTGAATTGAAACCTAGTGCTTCTAGAGTTCACGACAGATGAAGCACAAAAAGTTCCCAGCCTAATTTTCGACGCCAGCAGCGATTCCCATAGAAATTGACGCCGTCAATTGACAGCCTAGGGTTTGTCCTAATTTTGGGGATTTTCAGAATTTTTTGAATTAAATTAGATTTTTCTAAAATTTTCCAATTTTATTTTATTAGTCATCAAGTTTTGGGTAATGTTTTGCCAAATGTAAATAGGTTGTAATTTATTTTATTTTCCATTTTATTTTTGGCAATTTTTGTCTATGTTTTAAGTGGATTAATTGCTATTATCTACTTATGTGATAATTATGCAAAAATCATGTTTAAAAATGACATAGCGATAATTACGACTAATTTTTATTCAAAATAAATAAGTGTCGTGTATTGTTTCCATAAATTGGTTTATTTATGAAGTAATGTATAAGAATTTACCGACCCACCTTAGTGGGAGCTAGATTCCCATGAAATTAATTCATATCAGCAGACTTCAAAATTGATAGTTGTAGAATTTTATTAATGGCGTGCGACCTCACCTAGGGGAAGTATCAAAATAAAAATAAAATTCTTAGTGCTAAATTTATGGTATGAGCTTAGGCACGATTCAACAGTCATGCCACCTTAGTGGTCTCTGGTGTATCCGTCACGTCGTGGGATCAATTTTTTTTGTTTAAACATGGATCAATATTTGATCACCATAGTGGCATACTTAGTTCGTGTTTGACTGTTTTGAGCTGCATGAATTATTTTGTGGTTGTTTACAATTTATGTATCAAACATAGTATGTGATAATATATTTTATAAGCTTATTTAGAAAAAAACGCAAGTTGAGGTTCTAACTTCGTAATAAATGGATAAATTGTTTTTATGATAACCTAATGGTTATTGAGAAAAGTCACATGATTATCTATTTTGCATATTCGTTACAATCTTTACACCATAAATTATGAACAAGTTTATGCAACAAGTAATTATAACTTATCAAATCAATTCTAAAAGACAAGTTTCCATAAATTAGTAATAAATGGGTAAATTGTTTCTTATGATAACCTAATGGTTATTGAGAAAAGTAACATGATTATTTATTTTGCATATTTGTTACAATCTCTACACTATAAATTATGCACAACTTTATGCAACAAATAATTATAATTTATCAAATCAATTCTAAAAGAGAAGTCTCCAAGTTCCATGACTGATACATATATTTTGGCATCTAAGAATTGGTCATACTGACCTAAGAATGATCTAAAAGTTGACTGACCACGGTCCATGGTAGGATCTATACGTGGAATAGTTTCCAACTTGCGAATCATTCTCGAAAAAAGTAAAATGATCAAAATACCTTTCGAGGTCAAGGGATTAAGACCAATGATATGTTAGATTTCATTCATTTCTGATGAGTGTAGACCAACATCGATTCAAATTAAGGTTGATTTAAAGTATTTCGATATGTCTTATTGATACGTCACAAGTTAGGAAACTTTGAGCTCTCAAAGAATCCAGAATACTTGTGAAAACGTATCTTAGAAAGACTACCAAGTGTCTAAGATCTGATCGTAGATGCGACTACCACAACAGTAAATTGAAGGACTACTAATCATAAGCGTGTATATATCTCAAATGAGTACATCTAGTTTCCCAACAGAATGATGTAGCGGAAATGAAGAATTGACTCTTTTAGAGATGATAGTTAAATGATAAGTCATAAAAAATTGCCTATTTCATTTAAGGGACTCTAAAGAGATGACAATATTCATTTTAAATTCGGAAACATAAATCGGTCCTAAAAATTTCAAATGAGTTGTAAATTGGGCAACAGCCTAGTTCAAGACATCTCATGGCTTGGAATTGACGAACACTCGTGTTGGAGAAGGACGATGATTAGATTGGCACCTCATATTAAAGTGTATTTACGAACGAGTATTCTAAGAAAATGAAGTTGTGGAATTTCCATAGTCCTAAGAATCATAAGAACATTGTTTACACCAATACTGATTCTTAGAATAGGACTAGCTGAGAAACCATGAATCCACTAGTTTGATAGTTTTTAAGTAATTAAAAGCTGGCAATATACCGCATATCCAAGAGAAAATATTGTATGGCTACTTGGTACTCCACACCACCACCATACCCTAATTATCACTGATAAGTGTCATTTGTTGCTATAATTAGGGGTTGAATTGAGCTATAACTCAGCACATTATCTACACTAATTAGGTGAATATTTGCAGGAAATAGGAAGAAACATGAGCAAGGTTGGAAATGGCAAGAAAATGGTGGAATTGACTAAGGAATGCAACAAGGAGGCAAAATGGACGTTCAAACTTGGCAGCCTATTGTTAAT
Organism: Monilaria moniliformis; assembly: GCA_034509125.1. Lineage (NCBI taxonomy): Eukaryota > Viridiplantae > Streptophyta > Magnoliopsida > Caryophyllales > Aizoaceae > Monilaria > Monilaria moniliformis. Next base: position 21,099 of record JAYDZE010148127.1, read on the forward strand.
AGCAGAACTACACTGACAGCAAATCAAGTGGTCCAGGGCAGAATTGGTTAGGTGGCGCCACCAGCTGCAAGCAGGGGCAAAAGTGTCCGATCTAAAGGACGTGAAGAGATGAAACCTAGCTGGGAGCAAGGAGTTCAACCGCAATATAAGAGAGGAAAGAGGAGAGAGAAAAGGGAGGACTTTCACCAACAACATTTACATTTTGCTTTCACTTCCACTTTTGGGGGGGGAAGCTGCACTTCACTCAGTTTTGGGGAAAAACACCACCATTAACCAGTCATGGGATAAGGTAGAAGAAATACTAATTGTTTTGTGGTTCATTTGGAACTAATTTCTGTTGCATTGCTTTGTGCTTCAAACTTTTCCTTTAGCTCGCTATTTCCTTCGAACTTGTGGTTTTGTTTTGTTGATGCCTAGTGTTGAAATATGTGGATCTGATCTATTTTAAGTTTATGTCATGAAGTTTAGTGTTGCGTTGGTTATTTAAGTTTCAATCCTTACTTGTGTTGAGAGTTTTAATCTTGGTTCTTACTTCTTAATCTAGTTAGAGTTGTTTCTTGCTAAATAAGTTCAATCTTGTCCATTCCCATTTCACTTATAGTTTTCTTTTGGTGTTTTTGAACCTCTCTTGAAAAGCATTTTGCATTACAAGTTAGCTAAGTCTTTATCATCTTCATCAAGAAAAGAAAACTGGTAGCATACTTGTATTTTTAGTTTAATGTTGTGAATAGTTGTTGGATGGACTAAGCTTTCCCTTTTTCTTGAGTTGAAACTTTCGCAGAGCACCTTAGCAGCTGTAGATCTGCTACTCTTTCACTGTATTATTGCCTGCTGCCAGAATGCAAGTTTTCTGCTTATTTTCCTAGTTTGCACCTGAAATTTCTGCACTTAAGGGTTTTCAAAAGTTTATTACTCAATCTAGAAGTTGACTATTCTCCTTTTCTAGTTTAGGTATTTTCTCTTTCATTTGATCCAGCAGCTTTAAGAGTCAAAAAAATTCATGTTTTCTTTTAAACTCAGTTATCACAAATTCCCGAAATGTTTCAAAGAAATTGAAGGAACAATATTGTAAATTTGGCATTCATGCTTATTCGTCTTTCAGAGTTTTGACCTTTAAGCTGCCCATTCTATTTTCCTATTTTTCAACCTGCGAACGTGCGTTGCATATCTTTGGTTTGTTGCTTTCAATTCAGTTTGTGGTGAGTTTTCTCACGCGCGTAGTTTGTCATAGTTTCGTTTCTTATACATTCAAGTTGTCCATGTAACATCCCTAAAAGGGGGTTAGTCGGAACAGTGAGTTTCCGATCGTCGGACAAGAGTTTCGCCGATAATTTGAAATAATTGATTAAATAAATTGAGATGAATAGAAGAGTCTAATATATGAATAGAGTTTAGTAAGAGA
>JAYDZE010148237.1:0-22496 GCA_034509125.1 Monilaria moniliformis
TTGGTCTGAATGTCCGCGATACCAACCGTGACATCACTTATTCGGTGGGGAAACCTACTGAGTAAGGGGTGTTACAAATAATTTTCTCAATCTCATTCTTATGGCAGTGTGATGTTCTATATGGGTGTTGTTGGTTCGGTGTACTATCTGGTTTGAGCCAAATTTGGTGCTCAACACCTCTTTCGAGAGGCAGACCTTGGGGCTCCTCAAAGATGTCCTTGCATTCCTCCAATAATAGAGTAAGGGATAATGGTCCAGTGTTTTGCCCAATAGGATGAGCAGTCAGATAGATTTCTTCTACTTCCTTCATACTCTTATGTATATGGCTGCTTAATCGGTTGGTTCGGTTAATAACCGAACCGAATTGTCGGTTAACCGACTAATTTTTTTTATAAAACTAGGAACCGGAACTGGTACCGATATAGATTCCGTTAGTCGGTTAACCGATAAAATCGAAATAAAATTTTGAAACAAATTTTAACTATTAACATGGACAATTTACATCCATAGGCCATATATCACTAAAATAAGGCCCAAATACAAAGGCAAAATGACCCACACTTTTCATAAGAGAAATAATATGAAGCCCTACCTCTTTATAGAGAGATGAGAAATGGGTGAGAATATATAGAGGTGAAGCGCTACCTCTTTATAGAGAGATGAGAAATGGCTGAGATTATATAGAGGCAAGAGAGATGAGAAATGGCGAGATGAGAAATGGCTAAGAATATATAGGGATATGAGATGTGGGCGAGAAAAGAGAGGTGGCCAAGAATCGATCCTGTGACCCCGCGCTAAGTATGAACGCGCTTAACCATTGGGCTACATGCTCATTATTGACATCATAACTAGAAATAATATATTTATAAATTACTTCGATCGGTTTTTTCGGTTATAACCGATAACCGAATTTTTTTTAACCACTAACCGAAACCGAACCGAAATAGAAAATTTCGGTTATTGGTTAACTAATAACCGACCTTAATCGGTTTGGTTATCAATTAACCGATAACCAACTAACCGAATAATCACCCCTACTTATGTATAGACTTGCTTCACTAATTAGGTGGCATTTTGTATTGCTGGTAAGGGCCTGTAGCTTCACCTTGTGACCTCCCCAATTCACTGTAATGTTAATCTAACTCAATGGGTATGCAATGTTTAAGCCAATCTCCCCCCAATAATGATCATGCCCATCATTCGCCAAAATCCTGAGGGAATTAGTAAACTGTTGTCCTTGCACATTTCAGGTAAAACGAGTAGAGAAGAAATTGGGGGATGATAGAGAAGAAATTGAGGAGGAAAATAGATATTTCATTTTGGTTACTTTTCTTGTGCAACAAGTGGGACTTACAGCATGTGGTCCCAACACTTACAAGATAACGAAAATTTAGGAAATAACAAAAGTAAACAACGAAAGAAATATGATAGTAAAAATCAGTTCTCCAACCAATAGATCGAGGATTCGAGTAATTACGATTGCGTGTGTGTAAATCCTTAAAAGAAATATGAAAGCAGATAAAATGCATCCTGTGTGGTCATCCTCTTCTCTCTCAACAAAGCTTAGGGCATGCGCAGTGGGCACGCCCCAGCCCGTCCCGCCGGGACGAGATAGGCGTGGGACGCGGTGCAAGGGCGGGCGCGGGACGGGTCATCCCACCACGCGCCTCACCCTCCGCGACCAAAAACGGGCGTGCGTTTCGCCCACTCGCTGGGCGTGCGAGTGGACTTCGCACGTCCGCAATAATTTTTTTAATTTCAAAATTTAAAAATCATTTTTTAATTTAAAAATGAAATTTTATATAATAAAAATCAAAATTAAATTTTCTATTTTTATAGAAAATCAAAAATCAATTTTTTTTTTGGCAATTGTCAACTATGGGGAAGGATATATTCATAATCACTTCCACCACACTCTTTTCTGATATTTTTTCAATGTGGGATGAAGATGTGGTATAAATAGATAGGAGCAAAGTGTAGGATGAGTTAAACTTTTGATGTGGGATGAATTAATCACTTCCACCACACTCTCTTTTTAACTATACAATTAATTATGTTGCCTTAATTACAAAATGAATGATTGATCTAGTGGTAAAAGACTCTTATGAAATCAATAGGTTTTGGGTTCAAGATCTAGCTCTAACAATTAGTTTTTTTTTTAAGTTTTATTCTTTATTTATTTTGTTTATTTTTTTTTCTTTTTTGCTTATCTACCAAACACTAATTTTATACTATTTAATCAAGATTAAATTAATCTTGGCACATAGCCTAAATAATCAATAACGGGCTGCCTCTACATTTTGTTCTGTAAATTTTGCTGCAGACCATGGCGCCGCACGATCCCCGCCGCCCATTCAAACGGGCTGCCTTCTCCGACCAACAGAAGCGGCGGGAGATTTCCTTGCAACGGCAGGCCCAGAACCGCCGCGACGCCCAGCACCAGGCCCGCTGTTTGGCGCTCACTACTATGTCCATTCAAAACGATTCTACCGCCGCCCCCGAGCCCGAATACGAACACAGCGAGCCCGATTTTGAAATTGAGCCCGACGCTGCAGTAAAGGCCAAAGATTTTGATGTTAGAGAAGCGGCCAGCCTAAGAGGGGCCGAAGCCCGGCGATGGTTCGCAAAGCAGCTCATGCTGCCCGAATGGATGATTGATGTTCCCGACCGCTTGAATGCGGACTGGTATTCCCTTTCCACAAACTATTTTCTTAACTATTGGCTGTGTGTTGTTTTAATTCAGTCTTCATTTATTTATTTATTTATTTTATTTTTTTTATTTTTTTTATTTTTTTTAATTTGGAAAATGTTGTTTGTCAAAAAGAATTAGAGGTGTTAACTTTGACTGAAAGGGAGGAATTAGCTTGTAGTATTTCTAGGAGGAGGAAGTGGACTGATTGAATGTGATTCTAATAATCTCCTTCATTCTGCTGCGATAAACTCAGTTGAAGGCATGAAACGTTGAAATTAGGGGCACCTTCATCGCTTGAATGCTGAATTTGATATGTGAATTTATTTCAAGGATTGTTGAAAACGGAAAAGGAGAGCTAAACTCCTCAATGTGGTGGTATCTGCCACAGTCTTGGGTGATCTTTCGTGTTTATGAAGCTCTCATTTTTATGTGCAGGTATGTGTGTGCTAGACCGGCTGGCAAACGTTGTTTTGTGGTGTCATCTAATGGTGTCACGGTTAGTAGGTTACGGAATGGTGGTTTGTTGCATCGCTTTCCCTCTGCTTTACCTAATGGTGCCAGGACAAATAACAGCAACCGGTCTGGCCAATCTTATTGTATACTCGATTGTATATTTCACGAGGTAGTAGGTTTACCGTCCTTTTTTGGTCCTATTCCTTAAATGTGTTATATGATGTGATGCGTTACATATTGTGATTTGTAGGCTGATCAAACTTACTATGTTATTGACATGGTTTGCTGGGCGGGAATGTCATTGTATGAATGTACCACAGAGTTCAGATTTTTCTGGTTGAACAGCAAGCTTGCTGAATCAGGGGCTTGCAACGATCCTTCACCTTACCATAAATATAGGTTCAGGACTCTTGTCGTATACAACTGTGATCAGGAGGGTCTAAAAGAAGCTTATACTGGTCCAGTCTCGTATGTGAAGGATGGGCTGTTGTTCTACAATAAGTAAGCTTTCCTTCATTTTTTCTTACAACTGTTAGAATCACGCTGTTGTATGAGCATGTAATAACTTTGTCACCAGGCGAACTTCTTTTCTCTGGATCCATATGATCCATATGTGTGGAATTTTATTGCATGCCAGAGTGAGAAGACTAGATTAAAATCAGAAGAATAAATAAAATTAAGAGTTAAAGACAACCTTAACAACTAGGAATAAACTTACACAATTTTCTTAAAGGTATTTTGAGATGAAGGAAAATTAAAAAGAGACTATATATTGTCTAAACAAAAAAGGTAAGAATAAAGTATTGGATATAGGGTTTTATGTAAGTTACTTTGTTGCCACTATTTTATGCCTGAAAGGATCTCTAGCGAGTTCTGTATTGTCACTACTCATACTTCTCCTTTCTCTGCCATTATATTCTGTAAATCTTTTTCCCTTCTAGAATCTGTTAACTGCTTAAAGTATGTTACTTTTCATACTTTCTTCACTTCCTATTATGCTTAGGACGGTGTTCTCTCTTTCTTCTCACACTCTGATCTAATTGATTCTGATTTTTTCAGGCATGCACATTATGAATCAGGAAATACACCGTTGGTATTAGTCTGGAAGGATGAGCATTGTAGTCAATATGTTCTTGATACAGATAGTAAGGGACAGATTCCAGATCAGCAGCAGGTATATTAAGTCACTTGGAATCACTTCCACGGGTAGGATTACTTCTGGGATTCTTGTTGCACCCCCTTAAGGTCTCTTTCCTCTGTCACTTGCTTCATAGTATGAGGTTTGAAATATAGATGACAAGCCTACTCGATGGGCATTCTTCATCTGCTTTATTAGATCTTCGGGGAGGAAAATCTCAAAAACAAAGTTGCTGCGTATACATTTTTCTTTGCATAGTGTCTTGTGCAAGGAGTCACTTTAGATATTTCTCTAAATTCCATATTTCCCGTTTTTCAAATATCAGGTAGTGTTGGCACTACTAGATGATGGGAGATTGGCTACCTTAGATGATCCTCCTGTTATATTTGGTTGCTTGGACACTGATTTCATCGAAAAGGTTCGTTTGCATTTATCCTTCAAATATAGAATTGCTGATTGTTAAGTTTTTTAATAGTAAAGAAGCTTCTGTCCTTGTTCTTTTTTGCATTTCAGAAATAAATTTGTTTCCAGAGGTTGATTGATGAGTTGATAATGTAAAAGACCTTCAAAGTTTTTTGAAACTTCAAATAGCTTAGTTTAACACCACTATTCGGCTAAGACTCTAGCTTGCTGTAGATAAACTAGAAATGCAAACACATTATGCATGCCAGCCTATTAACAAAATATCAAGTGCCAGCCACAGCAATTTTTTTGCTACTTTGGTAGAAATGACTGATAATTAGGGCTTTCTTTACGCCATTATTGTTTTTCGATGGGAGAGGTGATGAGGAAGATGTGTCACCTTTAAAGGAAGAGAAAAAAAATATCCTTGTACTATAGATAATCCTTTTGTTTTGGCGGTCATTGACCTTAATGTGTCATAGTTATTTGCTTCCCTAAGTAAGTTGTTACAAGGTCTACAACTCAAGCCTTGAGTTTCTGTAAGCCATAGAAGTAGTTTCTAGTAGCTTCTTTCATTTTGGCTTTCAGAGACTCCACTGACTTATTTTCGTTTAAATTTATTTGCTCGACGTGTATAAACCATCTTCCTCTTTTTACTGAGGAAAATATTGAATTTACCATTGTGGTCTGAGCGGGCTAAAAAAAAAAAAATCATAGTATGTGGTGTTGCATATTTAATTTCCGAAGGCACTTCTAGGGATGAGCAGTTGATACTGTGGCAGTTAATAAAGGTTCTCTAAATGAACTACTTTTTTCATGAACAAGACCATGTAATGTTTTATAATGTTTTCTTTCTTCCCCAAATGGAAAAGCCCGTGAAGAAAATTCTAGAGTTTAAGATCCTTTCTTTGTGCAAGGTATCAGATAATAGGTGAGACCCTTTCTTTGTGTATGGCTTAAAAGAATAGGTGGCTTTTGGCAGAAGGATTATAAAGTTGAGTTTGAGTGACACTTAACAGTAAGAGTGAATAGGCCTTCGCTCATCCAGATACTGCCAGATCAAGACCATGTCGATAGATTCTAAAAAGAATGGCTTGTATTATTTGCACATGTAGAATGCCATTGGTAATTTGTACTACTTGAATAGACGATAGACAGTGCAGTTTATTTGACATAGAATATTAATCTTGCTGCGTCTATACATGACCTATCTCTTTACGCTGTCATAATAGAAAGATGATAAGTTATATACTCGTTGGTGCATTGTGTTTCCTGTATAATCTGGAAAGAAAACCAAGGCATCTGTATTTTCTTATTAGGAACTTTATTATGATATGCAGCAGATCCATTTTTGTTCATGCTACTCAATTTGGTCCTAGTTTTTGCTCATTTTGTTACTGAAAGTAAATATGGATAGTGTTCACATATAGAGCATTTTTAAAGTATATTTTTAGCAATCTACAACCAAGAAAGTTTGAAAGACTGAGAACATTACTAATTCAAGGTTTTTCAGACACGAAGTCAGACTGGGGATCTCCTAAGATTTTCCATCAACGAAGGAGCTTTATATTTTAAAGATGGGCAACTAGAAAGAGCTGATCTAAACTATCTTGGAAAGCCTAACCGTGCACGAGCATTTGCTGATAGTTACTCCAAGGTAAGCAGACAATTTAAAGTCGTTTTCTTTGTATTTGTTTAGTCCGTACCATGAAACTCCATAATTATTTCAAAGCTTTTCAGTTGACCCAAAATATGATCATACAAACATTTTATTCATAACTTCTTTAATCATCAAGATCAACTGATTACGTAATTTCATTTGATTAAACCAATACATCACTAAAAAAACATTTGGTTTCAGAAAAATGCAAGGGTTTCGGCCCATTAGTTGAGATGTTATAGATGGCCTTATGTACTGATCTTATATTTGCACACTCAATTTATTTGCTATATTTGCTATATTTCATTACTAACTTCCATTTGATATTCCCATCTTTCCTTCGTGCTGAAACTTCAACCACGTGTCACTTTAGTTCTCCAAGCAAGTTTTACTGTAACCTTGTCTGTATAAATAAATAACATTACAAGAATCGTCATAATAGGAGTTAAGGAGATGCAGTTGGAAAGCTAAAACATTTTTCAGTGTGTTATTGATATTGGATATAAATTGTGGTTGGTGTGTGGCAAACTTGTTCCAGGTACTGTTCCAGTATGCAGCTCGGCATTCTCCTCTCAGAATGGAGCATCTGCTTGCATCAATTGAGTCGTCCAACCACGAAGAAACTACTAGTGACGCAGATATGCTAGGTTGAAAACACGTGTTGACCAAACTTTGGCTATATTTATGAATGATCATCATTCTAATTTTTTAAGGGTTTTCAGATAATGCGCATTGAATAGAAATCACATGCATGTATGAATTATGATCAGAGTTCAAAAGCAGCCATCGCTAATTTCCTAGTAATAAATACTGCAACTAAAGAGTATTATTGTAATTAGCTAGCAAGTAGTGTATCGTATTTATGAATATTGAAATATAAAAAATATAGCAACAATTATAGACACCTTTCTATTATCCAAGCAAAGAGTTGGGTTTGTGGAATTTTTACTATTATAAAACTAATAATTAAAGGCAGAAAAATAATTCAAATAAAAAATTTATGATCCAAATTTACTAATTCTAGGAAGTGAAATAATTAATTAAATCTATGCAAATCAACTTATTGATCCAATTATATGATCCAAATTTACTAATTTTAGGAAGTGAAATAATTAATTAAATCTGTGCAAATCAACTTATTAATCCAATTATTAATTGCAAGTCAAACCAGATGAGAGAGTACTAACCTAACTATATTCTCTTTTGTGAGTAGTCTATGATAATATATTAATATAATTCCTATTCCTACAAGAACTTAAGAAATTATACTAACTTCCAAAAGCTCACTAAAAATAGTTTCCTATGCTCCACCTATTTCCGCCTAAACTCAAGGCATAACATATTGTGACTTCTTGAATTCGGTTAAACAATTCTCACAATTAGGTATCTAACCGAATAACTAACATGCATGAATATTGACCAAATATTTCAACATAAGGAATAAGCGCCAAGAATTATAAATTATAGAGTAACAAGCACATTGGTATCACAGAGGACATAAATATAATTAACATTCAAATTTTAAAATCAGATAAATATATAGCTACTCATAACTAAAGTAGAAAAAATTAAAAATAAAGAAAAAATAATTGAAATGAATAAATGACTAATTAAAACTCACAAATCCACGATAAACAATAGAGTGCTTGAATTAGGGATGTCAATCGAGCCAACTCGCTCGGGTTTGGGCAGATCCTATCGGTTGTCGGGCTATTCGGTTAAGAGTCATTCGGGTCATAATTTTTTGGATTAGAAATTCTCAACCATAATCCTAAATTATCGGGTTTCGGGCTAACTCACCGGGCCAATCGGGCTCAAATTCTTTTATGAATTTTTATAATTAATATATTATTTTTTATAATTGTATATTTGTAACAAAGAAATACATCAATAAATGAATGTCATTTCAACTCAAAACTAATATATAAGTTTTATAGAAGTAAGAAAATACATTTTTCTTAATAGATTATCATTTTTTTTAATTTTTAAATCTAAACATTTTATACTAAATTTAATAGTAAAATATAGAAAAGTGAAATGATGAACATAACTTTCGAATATTGAAAAAAAATGCATTTTTTTACATACATTTGAAAAAAAAATCTTATTATACTAACTTTCAAATGTTGGAAAAATAAAAAATTAATGAAGTTTGAAAATTAAATAACGAGAACTCGCTAATTTTCGGGTCGACCCTATCGGTTCGAGCTATCTTCGGGCCAACCCTATCGGGTTGCGGGCTATTCGGTTTAGGGTCATTCAGGTTGAGATTTTTATCGGGTTGAGATTTTTCAACCCTAAACCTATCGGGTTGTCGGGTTAATCGGGTCAACCCACGGGTTTCAGGCTAAATTGATATCCCTAGCTTGAATCTTTCAATCTTGCAAAAAAAAAAAAAAAAAGCTCTAATGAAAACTGAATAAAACTAAAGTCTAATACCTGAGAAAGTAAGGTGTGTCCTTTAAAACATCAAAATAGGTAATATATAATGTTGGAGTTGAATATGGTTAATTATAGTTTATGGTCGAACTTTGGAGCCATTTGTCAAAATGGACTAAACATTAAAGAATACAACAAATGGCCCAAGTTTTAATGAAAATGTAAAAATGACTCGAGTTTTAAGAAATACAAAAAATGGCATAAACTTTCATGAAAATTTATAAAAATGGCACAAATTTTTAATAAATACAAAAAAGTTATCAGAACATGTCCAAAAAACTATGAGCTCTTCCAAACAAATCTGATATGTGGACCGAAAATAAGATTGTGTTTTGTCGAACCCCAACGCTTCTCGCGTAAAACACATATTCTGTAATTTGGGAAATGATGTAATTGCAAGTACGCTTCAGTCGGGGTCAAATTTGAGAGGGTTATTCGCATGAAAATTCATATCATTTTTTGTATGCCCAAACCACAGCGCTCCGGGAGTTTGAGAAAAGCCCACTGATCAAACAATGCACCAGCTGCAGTACCTCCACAGATCAGAGATGGTCGAGCTGTGCATCAACAAGCCACATGATCGATCTGGTTTTTGGGGATTAATTAACAATAGTTACGAACTGAAATTTAGAGTAATAACACGGGGATTTAACGTGGTTCGATCGTTAATTAAATCTACGTCCACGACTCAAAGCGTAAGAATTTATTAGTAACTTTCGTGCGTTACAATTCTCTCAAGACTGGATGAAAGAATTTATTAGTAACTTTCGCGCGTTACAATTCTCTCAAGACTGGATGAATTTAATGCTCTGCCCCTAGCCCCTATTTATAGACTTTTACATGGGTTTGGAGGTGGGCATTACTCGGGGGCCGAGCCGAGCTGGTGGGCTTCTTGGGGGCCGAGCTTCTAGACTTCTTGGGGGCCGAGCTTCTAGACTCTGGGCTGGAGGTTCTGGGCCGAACTTATTGTGGGCCGAGCTTTTACTGCGAGGCCCACTTATGTTGGGCCATATCCTATCACCACACCCCATGCCTCGCACGAGCAACAGACCCGCATCAGATCATGGAAACCAAAGCAACCCAATATGCACGCCACGTGCTTAACAAAAGCTCTAAAACCAGGGTACGATTCCAAAACAAAACCCACACAATGAATGACGGCCTAAGCTACCTAATATCAGGCGTTCGACGAAATGACTGACCCATAATCGCGTGCACTCCACATGTTTGACAAAAGCCCATAGTATACCTTTGTCCATAACCGATGGACAAAGCCTCCCACCGCTGTACAAATCTCGCTAGCAGCCCATAAAGAAACAATGTGGTAGTATCTATGAGTAGCCATACCCCCTCGTCACTTGCATCAATTATGGGCAGCGAGTGTGGCCACCATCCTTGAGGTGTTAGATGGTGTGTAATTATATCGACAACGGCGTTATCCTCTTTTATATATGGGAGATCTGAAACTCAAAGCTATCAAGAAGAGAAAGTAGTTGCTTCTATCTCGCCAAGGAACTAACTCTGAACGGTTATCAAGCAGATGGACTACGTAAGAGGAGTTTGCTTCCAACCATAGCCCATGCCACCCTTGCGCATAAGCGACTTCTATTGTTGTGATAACACCAAAGAGCTGGGCTTCGAAAGTGAAGTTGGTTCACTTGTCTACATGGAAGCATCACCTCACAGAATTGGTTGCATCTCTAAAAATTCCACCTGCGTAAATGGATCCTGGACTCATGGGAGATGAGTTGTCGATGTTAACTTTGACCAATTAAGGGAGCGGCGACCACCAACAAACTTGAATGAAATTGGGTGGGGGCGAAGGCCTACCCTAAACCCCCAGATTCCGCGGAGTGATGTAATCTCGCCAACAATTGTTCATAATTCCCAGATTACTGGCATGAAGAGTTTCAACGAAAATCACTCCGAGAAACTTGATAATATGGTATGTACTAGCCTGCGCTCCATTAAAGACATATTGATTCCTTTCGAACCAAAAGGCTCAAGCCGTCGAGAGGACTCCCACTTTCCACAGATTGCAATGTGCGGGCTAAATGAATATCTATGGCATGTGTTAAGAAGAGCTGAAATCAGCGTTATGGGCAGCGGAAGACACCCAAACCAATTGAAGAAGATATATCAAACTATTTGTCCCTATTAAGTAAGTACGGGTATATGTAGGGGTGAGCAAAATATCTGTATTCCGAATAATCGAACCGAACCGAACCAAACCGAAATATTAAATTAGGTTCGAATTTTTTGGATTTTCGTATTGGATCGGATTTCTTTTTCTTCAAATTTTGGATTTTCGGTTTGGTTCGGATTGGATTTTTTAAAATTGAAAAATTCTGAATTATATCTAGTATATAAAATTTTATTTAAATATTATATTTAAATAAAATATTTGATTCAAATATTATTCTATTTAAATATTTTTAACCTAATATATACACTAATTAATACATCGGATTTTCTGATATTTTTTGGATATTTCGGATTTTTTCGGTTCGATTTGGATTTAGTTATAAAAATTTCATATTTTTGGATTCGAATTTTCGGATATTTCGGATCGGTTCGGATTTGTATTCTCTCAAAAATTGAATTTTCAAATCGGTTCGAATTAGACAAAAATCCGATCTGAAATCCGAATGCTCACCCCTATGTGTATGGGGGGGGGGGGGGGATACGCCAATAATAGCAAATTAAAACTTTTTCGATAGCATTGACACTTATACTAGTGAACCAGCAGTTGTCGGATTACAGTGCTTAATACTGAATGTCCAATACTGATAACTATTCAGCAAAGGGAAGACTATATAAAAGTGGAAATAGTTATGAATCCTACTAAAAATTGCATTAACAGATTGGTTTTTTAGACTAATAACTATTGTGTCGCGGAATGCGGTGGTTACAAATTACGTTACTGAAAATCTCATTTAAACACTTAACTGATTTTATTCTTTAATAAGTATTTAAGAAACTTTCAGCATAAAACGTCCACTGAAAATTACGCGAAGATGCATAATCAGAAAATAACGTCTTTACATTGGAATCATTATTTGGCACGAAATTTGTGGGCTCCATTTCTAATGTTCATTTTATTTGGTTAAAAGTTAATGGACGATGAAATAGTAGATGTATTTTTAGTAGTACAAAGTGGATATGAGTGAAAATTGGTCATTAGTGATCCTTTAGAATTTATATGTTATAACTCAATTCGTTAATTCACTATTAAATTATATTTGGTTGAGAAATTTCAAAAACGAAGGATTTTATTTATGGCCGTGTCCTAACTTGATGTTTTAATGTTCTTTTCCTGTACGATTTTTGACTTCAAACTATTTATTAGAATAATATTTTTTCTTATTTTTTTTGAAAATGGACTATAAGAAAAAAGGAAAGGTCTGAATAACATGTTGACTTGGGTGTGTATTCACAAAGAAGAAATGTTTGATTTGGTGCTTGAGTCCATTTCAGTTCAAAAACAGCAAAACGTAACAATTCAATTTTTATCACTTTTATGGTTCGTTTGACTTTGCAGCAAAATTGACTATTGGTATTGTTTATTAGGATGTGCAATATGATATGATTGAGACATGAACATGGTACAAATTATATTATTTAGTTTGATTGAATATAATTAAATTTGAATTTTATTAGACGACATGACAAGATATTATAATATATCAAATTTATTGGGCCAACTTTATGAACTCGATAACGCACGAAAATTTTCTCTTTCTATTTTTAGCATTCATTCTCCTATATGAAATGAATTTTAATTTGCATAACTTTGTAATGATTTCTACGAATGTTTTTTTTTTTTTTGAGGCATATTGCTGTACGCGCAACTTCACAGACCCGCTCTGTCGGTACAGTCTGAGTCTGACCCGCCCCATTTGTTTCTTTTACACTAATTTTTATTCATTAATTTAGTGATTTTTATATATATAAATAATGACTCTTGACACAATTATTTTTATTAACAACAATAATAATTTTTATTATTACTAATAACTTTATTCATAATGACAACTACTTACACAATAATCACTTTTATTTATTATAAATGTAATTTTTAATCACAAGTGTTACATTTATAAAATGGATCATGAGTTTAAATTATGAATTGTGTTTTGGTCAAATTTGAATTGAGTTCGTGTTAAATTCAGATCGAGTCGGGCTAGTTGAGGTTCGGGCCGACCCGACCTGGGCGCGTAATAGAAGTACGCATATGTAAATGTTTGTCTTTTTTTTTAAGAAAAAAATTAATAACCACAAATGTTAACATACTCTGTAACGAAATCACAATATTAAACCAGTTATTTCTTTTAATTTTTTTACATTCATTTGATTCTATTTTTTTAATAGTTTGTAAAATATCATCAACGGATTGTGTTGTGACTTCTAGACTTTGTTAGCATAGATATTGCTCCAAAAAACTGGTTTATTGGTTTGTCTTTAAAGAAAATGACTTGTTGGTCGATAAAGTCTAGTTCAAGTGTTAAAGTTGAGGGACTAAAGTTTATTTTTACTAAAAAGTTTTTTGTCCTATTTTCATTAAGATGTGAGTAGTTTTTTCAATTTACTTAGATAGAAGTCTAATATTATAATAATAGTTTGATTATTGTGTTGATATATATTCATTACATAACTTAATCAATATCTTATATAATGTAGAGCTTATCGAATTATTTTTAAAAAAATGATAAATTACAATTTATAGCCTGAACTTTGAAGGAAATTTATTTTATAGTTTATAATTAAAAATATTTTAAATTGCTTGAACTTTGCTACGAAGTACAATTTACAATCTCAATTATCGAAAATATTTTAACCTCAATTTATAATCTCAACCTCAATTCTACTCTATAGTTTGAATTTTTCTCTGAAGTAATTTTTTGGTGCGAGATATATATGTTTAGGATAGTCAACTTGTTGTGTATTTTTTTTTCCACATCACGGTCCAAAACAATGTCGTTTTTGTACTAATTAATATGAGATGTCGTGTCATAAAGAAATGGCAATTCAAACAAATTAGAAGTTACCTGTCAATTTCATATTAATTAGTGTGCAAACGACGTAGTTTTTATCATGATGTTGGAAAAAAATCAACGATAATAAATTGACCATTCTAGTCACATATCTAGCACCAAAAAATTACTTCGGGCATAAAACAAAGTTCGGGATATTTAATGCAATTTTTATAATTGAAGTTATAAAATAAATTTCGCAGCAAAATTCAGCCTATTTAAAGTATTTTGATAGTTAATGCTTAAAATGAACTTCACTAAAAGTTCAGGTTATAAACTATGATTAACCTTTTAAAAAATGCTTTTGAGAATAGAAAAAAAAAATCAAGGTAATTATTGGAGTAAATCCTTAACTATCTGGTTTACACAAAAAATGTCATGAACTTTCAATAATGTCGATAAAATACCTAAACTATTAACATTGTAACAAAAATGTCCTCACTACAATAATCATACAATTTTAGCATTATTATTATTATTATTATTATTATTATTATTATTATTATTGTTATTATTATTTTTGTTATTATTTGTAACTAATCCCGCCAAAAAACAAATATTATCTAAATTATCTCATCTATATCTAATAATCAATACAAACATTATTTATTTTTTTAAGTTTTGAAGTTGTACTTTTGAGAAATATTATATTACTTTTAGTAACTAACGTAGTTTCAATTTATGCATTGTCCAATTTAATTATTTGGTTATATATTTTATTCAAATTATTGAAATAGTTTAATCATTAAGACAATACTTCCTCCATTCGCAATAAACTTACTCGTTTTGACTCGGTGCCGGTTTTAAGAATTGTTTGACTTTGTTAAGAAATATGAATGAAAATGGGTGGAAAAATTAGTGGAATATGAATCCTACATTTATATGTTAGTTTTATTATGGAATGTGAGTGTAAAGAGTTAGTGGTGTGAGACTCATTTACCAAAAATATTAAAAATGAAATGTGACATTTTATTGTGGACATCCATTTATAGCAAAATAAGATATTTTATTGCGGACTGAAGGAGTATTAAAATTAGACTATTTTATTTAATTTATATTTGAAACATACTATGATTTAACTAAATTTGTTACATGATAAAGTCAAATCATAGACTATCTGATTCAATTTTTATTTGAAATAGTTTATGGTTTAACCAAATTTGTTACATGATAAAATTAGAATTATTAAATATTATTATTTTAGTTAAATCATAGGCTATTCCAAATAAAATAAAATAAAATAATTTAATAATTTGAATAAAATACAAAATCAAATAAGTAAATCGGGTAGTGAAATTGAACTACATCAGAAGTCACTAAAAGAGTATAAGTATTTCTTAAAATACAACTTACAAACTTAAAAGAAAATGTGAGTATTAATAATTAGGTGTAGATGAAATACTTTAGAAAAAATAGATAATAATAATAATAATGATTTTAAATTAAATACATACTATCGATATAATAAGCAAAATATATTTTTAATAATATTAATAATAATAAGAATTAATAACAATAATAATAATGAAATTGCATAGTTGTGATAGTGATGATATTTTTGGTATAATATTAATAGTTTGAGTATTTATTGATAGAGTTAATGAGTCAAACTAGCCCATTTCACAATTTTCAAAAGAAAAATATATCCTGCTAAATAATAATATGGAAATAATAGTCGTTTTTAGTGAAACTGTACAAAATTATTCTTAGTGAAAATAATTAAAAAATTATTCGAAATGAAAAATAGAAAAATGTCTTCATTCGTAGGATTAAATTCGTGTAAGAGTGTAATTACACTGTTACACACTATTTTCGTAAAATTGTGCAACAAAATCGTGTAACCTTTTGATACATGATTTTTGTAAAAATAGTGTAACAATGTATAATACGTTGTTACACATTTACACCTTACACTGTTACACGATTTTCACAAGGTGTAAATTATGTAACAATGTATTATACACTACTATGTGTATATGCTACAAGAGTATTGGATCCCCTTAACACCAAAAAGGGTAGTTTTCTATATTTCTATCCTCATGAATATTTTTTTTATATTTCTTACTTTAGATTTGGCAAAATGCGGTGTTATCTCTTTATTAATATTATTAAAAAATCATGAGATTTTTTTAGACAAAGTAAATAATTTAGAATTTAATCTAATAATTGTCCTAAAAATCATACAGTGTTATATTTATGGATGTTTTGTTGAGTATCTTAAATCTGTTAGACCAACCTATGTTATAGTTATAGTGCCTATCCATTAACGTCTTCATCCACATCCTAATTCTTAATTCTTACACTAATTTAATATATTATTATATGTTGTGTGCATGTGTGAATTGCAGTTTCAGATGCCTTCGTTTTCGGGAAATAAAAAGTAAATAATCGGAATAGTTTAATAGAAAAGAGTTGGGAAACTGAAATAGCAGAAGCAAACAAGTTTGACCGGTCCATTTTTATAAAGTACGTCAGTTTTATCCAGAAAATAAAAAATTACTTGATTCCCTGCGCTCCCCCTCCCTCCTCTTCACCCAATTATATTTCTTTTTTGCTCTGCTCCCTAACTTATACTATTACACACACTATCAATTACATTATCGCCAATTCGGATTTCTGGGTTATCATCTCCAATCTTTATCTTCTTTGTCTTTCTTTGTTTTTTTAAATTTCGGAAATTTTCTTTTCTGGGCCTAGAGTCATTCTCATTTTGGACTGCAAAATGGGATTACAAAAAAGATTCAATGATGTCAAAAGATTAAAAGGAGACGATAAAGAGAACTCTCTCTCTCTCTCTCTCTGTAATACTTGCTATGTGTGACAAGGAAAACATCAAAGGGAGCACGTTGAGGGGTGAAATGCAAGCGAGGTAGTATCGAGAAAGGCAATAATACACTGACTGTATATCACACACACCACGCAGACACTGAGACGCACATTTTCCAGCCATATATAATTAATGGAGCGCTCTCTATCAACGTTATTTGTATAGCATTTCAATGACCAGGTTCTAAATCCATACATTTTTATACTGGACCGACTTCAATGCTCCACATCCTTCTCTCTCATTGTTGTTCGCTCTTCTTTTTATCCATAATTTTATTTAAATCAATATCCTCTCAGAAAACGTCGTCGGAATTCGTAATACTTAATTGCTTCAACTTTTATATGCCACGAACTTCATTTAATCAACAACGAAAGATTCCATCGGAAACACACATCATTATGTTACACGCCTAGTTCCATAGAGATAAAGTACATATGAGATATCGCACATTAATTTACAGGCAAGGTAAAGAAAAAAAAAAAAAGCAAAGCCAAACATATATGTGACACCCCATTTCCTAATTTTATTTTCGCTCGCTTTCCTGGGCGCAGGCGCAGCAACAATTGTATGACATAACACGTGAAGGCCTGAAGGGGGAGTCAGCCATTATTTATGCAAAACATAAAGGCACATTAAATCAATCAGAAAGGCGCTACTATTTTTAAGGGGTCCTTGGAATCTTATGCTCCTCTCCTCTCTCCTCTCTCTAAATTTTATGTGACAGCCCCCCACCAGTAGTTTTATAATTTCCCATGCCGCTACAAAACACCTTCATCTTGCAACAGATGCATTGAGGCTTGTACAGTTTTAGATGCTGCAAAACAGATAGGCATCCAATTAAAAGATGACTCTAATTTAAGTATACTACTATTTAATCCCCCACCAATTATTAATCTATATATCCTCACATTCATCACCTAGAGGAATTATACCACACCTTTTTCCTGCACATGTTGCAACCCCTTTTCTCTCACTTTCTCATCAATGGGCAAGAAGACCTCTACTTCCTGGCTCACCGCCGTCAAACGAGCCTTCCGATCTCCCACCAAAGACTCCGATGCCGATAAGAAGACCTCCCGGAGGAAAGTTGACCACCAACACCAAGATGACGAAGCCAAGGTATATATATACTCTCTCGCTCTTAAATGACGATGATCATTATGTATCATTATATAAATATTTTGGTTTGACGGCATTGTGCAGAAGAGTGAGAGGAGGAGATGGTTGTTCAGGAAACATTCATACAACAATGCCGCACAAGCTACCGAAGCTCCGGTGATGGCCCCCGAGCAGAGGCATGCCATCGTGGTGGCTGCGGCCACCGCGGCCGCGGCGGAAGCAGCCGTTGCAACTGCGAAAGCTGCGGTGGAGATGATGCGGCTAACGCAGCCCTGCTCGAATGCTGCTGCGTCATATAAACATGAGTCGGCAGCGAGAGTGATTCAAACTGCCTTCAGAGGCTATTTGGTAGTTATCTATGATTCACTTGAACTAGTTAGTTATGTAGAGGAAGGAGCAGGGCGCTTACTTTTAGTATTTCAGGCAAGGAGAGCATTAGTGGCGCTCAAGGGAATAGTGAAGCTCCAGGCTCTAATCCGGGGGCAGAACGTAAGGAAGCAGGCCAACATGACCATGAAATGCATGCAGTCGCTGCTGCGGGTGCAGGCGCGGATGCGCGATCAACGCGCCCGCCTCTCCCACGACGCCGGGAGAAGGTCCATGTTTGCAGAGACCACCAATTTGTGGGAGTCCAAGTACCTCAGAGATATCAGAGACAGAAAGTCTAGAGTAAGCCCGTCTCCAACTCCTACCTTTAACTCAAAAATATATCATACATATATTAAAATTCTTCGGATCATCGCAGTCGAGAGAGGGGAGCTGCGTGACTGATGATTGGAGGCCGGCGCCGGAGTGCCCGCGCACGCTGGAGGAGCTTGAAGCTATCCTAAAAGCCAGAAACGAAGCGGCATTGGCGCATGAGAAATCCCTGGCTTTTGCTTTTGCTCAACAGGTCATAAATCAATCTGTCTCTACCTCTCTTTCAATTTGGAATGAATCTAACGGAAAATGGATTGATTTTTTTTTCCAGAACAACCTATTGGATAGCGACAGGAGAGACGAAAGCGAGCTAGAAAACAGAACAAACTGGCTAGATAAGTGGATGGCCACGAAGCAGTGGGAGAGCAGCAACAGATCCTCCACTGACTACCGTCGAGACTCAATCAAAACCGTCGAGATCGACTCCCTCAAAACAACCAACGGCCGGCGATCGCGCTGCCAGAGCCCCATTCACAGGCATTCCATCGCTTCTCCCCACCACAGATCGCTTGCGCCGTCCACGCCCTCTCTCGCATCCAGAACGCGATCGCCGCAAGTCCGCCCGCCCAGCCCTCGGTGCCTCAAGGAAGAGAGGAGCTACTCCACCGCGAACACGCCGTCACTGCGCTCCGCACAGCGCGTCAACAGCGTTGCCGCCGTCAGCGAGGGAACCGCCGGCGCTCAGATACCTAATTACATGGCGGCGACCGAGTCCGCCAA
This sequence comes from Monilaria moniliformis, assembly GCA_034509125.1. Taxonomy (NCBI): domain Eukaryota; kingdom Viridiplantae; phylum Streptophyta; class Magnoliopsida; order Caryophyllales; family Aizoaceae; genus Monilaria; species Monilaria moniliformis. Next base: position 19,183 of record JAYDZE010148237.1, read on the forward strand.
GGCGAGGATCCGATCGCAGAGCGCGCCGCGGCAGCGGCCGTCGACGCCAGAGCGAGAGCGCGGCGGATCGGCGGCCAGGAAACGCCTCTCCTACCCCATACCGGAACCGTATTGCGTGAATTTCGGATTTGGATGCAATAATCTCGGGCAGAATCTGAGAAGTCCGAGCTTCAAGAGCGTTCAGGCTGGGTACGTGGGGATGGAGGAGCAGTCTAATAATTCATGCTATACAGAGAGCATCGGCGGCGAGATTTCACCGTGCTCGACAACCGATCTCCGGCGGTGGTTGAGATGAAGATGTTGTGTTTAGTAGTACAGGTGAAGAATGTCAGCCTCAATTTCATGTTTCCTAAAATTTGATGAAGGAAAGCATCATTGATGGGAATAACTGATTTAGTTGGCAACTCTAGTTTTTCTTTTTCTTTTTCTTTTTCTCTTTCTTGTGCTAATAGTAAGAGGAGCTTACCTTCACCCAATCAATCTACTTATCCAACTAATTTATTATATTTCCTGTATTTTCACTTCACGAGTATATACCATTATATTTACAACAACTACTACATATTTCAGTTGCATACTTTGAATTTTTGGATTCCAATACTCTTAATTGAGTTGTTGTAATTTCATTTATCCTTATGTTTCGATTTATATAAGTGAAGGCCTATTTATTTCAAATTGAAAGCATATCCAACTTATGCATGATTTATTCCTATTCCCATTGCATTTTGAAATAAGTTAATTAAATTTTGATAAAGTGTATTATATATGTTCTTTTTCAGAGTTTCTTTTGTGTCCAATATCTGGCCTGTATAGAATATAGATAGTATAGCATCGTCACATGCCTACATGTGCAGCTTATAAGATAATTTTTGCCATTTTGTGGGTTAAATCATCATTGATTTGCTAGTTTACATTGCACCAACATAGGGATGTTAATCGAGTCAGTTCATCGGATTTCGGATCAGTCCTATTCGAATTACGGGTAAATCGGGTGCGGGCTAATCGGGTTGAAATTTTATCAAGTTAGAAATTTACAACCATAACACTAAACATTCAGGTTTCAGGCTAGCCTAGCGGGCTAACCGGGCTAAAAGCAAACGACAAAAAATAATCTATGTATTGTTTATTCTTAAAAATTGTATATTTATAATATACAAACGTATACAAAAATTAAATATATAAATTATATAACAAGCATAAAATTCAAAGTTTAAACATTCTAAAAAAAGTTAAAGATTACACAATATAAAATTAACGATAAATTATTCAAAAATAGTTTTGCTTCATAAAATCAAAGAGTTTCAGAAATGAATCTAAATTTTAAACACTAATAACATTGTTCTTGTACACTATTAATAGTCTTTGAAGCTTCAACTTGATAATTCTCTTCGAACCCATAGTCTTCAAACTCTTCACTATTTATTGAAAAAATTATAATATAATTTAATAATTTATAATCTTATAACAAAAATAAATCAAAATATCTATGCAACTATTTACCTATGAAAAGATAATTTTTGCCATTTTATGGGTTAAATCATCATTTTGCTGGTTTACATTCCACCTGCCTGACCAAAAATAATTGTTAACTTTCTCAAATCACGTTGACATTTGTATATTTTCCAACTTTATAGTTCAGATTTCCAAAATTTACTGTAATGTGTCATGTGTTGGGATTAATGTTCTCTTCTCTTAGCTTGACTAAATTCGGATGTCCATCTTTTCATTAGCTCGTTTTAAAAATAAAACAGGTCAAATATCAATAAATTCAACTGAATCAAACTAATTACGTTCTATTTCCTCCTACTTTGTCGCAATTGCAGAAAGATTCTTGAAATTAAACATTATTAAATTCAAAAATTCGTAAAGTATTGTTGTCGGAATTCCATACAAATTGTGTAATATATATGGATAAACAACGTAACTGCTTAGGAATTACAAATGTAAAAATAGTTTTTAAGAAGAGAAAAAGATAAATTTAGGTAAATTATATATACATAATATTCCTTAATTTTGAAATAAATTAGATCAATTTTTTTTAGTTTCAATTATATTATTTTATGACTAATTAGTTCCTCCAATATATTATTTTAGGAAACATATCATTGATTTAATCCTAAAAATATGCCACTATAATTATTTATTAATATATTTGCACATCAAAATTTTTGATGAAAAATCGTGCCTGATCTTTTGATGATTGTTTTTTTCTTTTTTAATTTATCATAATGATAAGAATATATTCACAATTTATTGTTATGATTATTTTATAAGTGTTGAAAATGCATTAATTAATAAATTTATTTTCCAATCTTTTTTCTTCTCTTTTCCCTATTAGTATTTCTGTTTTATTTCTTCTATCTAACTATTGAATTTTTTTCTATTCACATTAACGAAGTTAAACATTAATCAAATTTAAAGAAATCGAATTATGTGAAGTTGAGGTTGAGCCTTTTATAATATATTTATTTCACCCAACAATAAGTAACTCGTGCAATAAGAACAGTAAATCATAGAATTATAGGTCAAGTTTAACCGATATAATATTACATATTCACTGCTTTTCTTTTTCTTATTTCTTCTCCCATGCCATTTAGAATTAAATTTGGAGTAAAGAAATCAAATATAGAATTATACTTTTTTCATATAATGATATTAAACAGTTTTTAATAGTATATTGTAATTTTCATAAATATAGTCATGATTTTATGTAAATTATTTTTTATTTGATGTCATATAGAATTAAATTTGAAGTAAATAAATTAATATAGATTTATATTTTCTTATATAGTGATATTTATCAACTTTTATTACAACTTTCATAATTGTTTATTAAATTGTTTTTTCAAATTAATGGCATTGATAGTGTTAGTTTCATATCACAAATAATATTTGATCCGAATTTAGGAGATATTTAATTAGATTTTTTAAATATAAATAATATATTATATTTATATTCATAGTGTTAATTTAAAATTATGATGTCAATTTTTCCTATAATCATATATATTTATGCACTAGACACACACACACACATATGGTAGAAGGCCAAGTGGCGGGTGCCGGATGGCCATGGGCTCCCATCACTATATAACTCCTAAAAGTTATTATTTAACGCACTATTCACTTCAATTACAAAAGGAATCATGAAATAAGTTATAAGTTGACAAATTTCAAAATTATAGTAATGTATATTGTAATAATCACGTGGCATATCTCAAAATTATGGTGATATATTATACTCCCTCCGTCCACCAATTACAGTCCCATTGGTGGACGGCACGGGTTTTAATGCAAAATTGGTAAAGTAAGAG
>JAYDZE010148348.1:0-22494 GCA_034509125.1 Monilaria moniliformis
GGAAAACTAAGGGAAGTGAGAGCATTGCTTATATAAAAACTGAAGTGCATTTCTCACTTTTCTAATCTATTTTTGGCTTGCTCTTACATGGCCATTTAATAATTAAAATTAGTTAAAAAATTTATTACGGTTCTTTTCGGTTAGCCCCCTAACCGATCGGTTAGTAGTCTAACCGATTTCATATCGGTTTCGGTGCCTAGTTTTGTAGTAAAATTTAGTCGGTTAACCGACAAATCGGTTCGATTACTAACCGAACCGACCGATTAAGCAGCCCTAACTGTGAGTACTCGTTTCCGATGGCTTGAATTGCAATTCAAAATATTTTTAGATAAAATTGAATTATTATTTGTCTTATTTTTTGTGCATTATTATAATTTATAGTTTCTGTGAGGGTTGTAAACGGACCGAGTTGAATACTAGCTGGCTGGTGCTTGACTTGTTTAGATTTTTGGGTGTTCGAGGTCGACTCGCCACCTATTTATCGCGCTCAACTCGTGTGATACTCGATAATGTTGTATTCAAGTTTGAGCTCGAGCTCTACTCGTTTGATATTCGTATAAATAGTGATAGAACTTGAGCTTGCTAAACGCTCGAAAAATAATCAAAATGTACTATTTATAAATATGTTACTCGAGCTTGATTGAAGGTATGACTGAAGGCTCACGAAGAAGCTCGATTAACAAGCTTGCGAATTACATATATGTGAACTACATTATGAATATGCAAGCAAGCCCAATAAATCGAGCTTCATCATGCTTGAGTCGACTCATAAAATTATCGAGTTCAAAATTGGACTCCAGCTTGACTCGTTTACTATCGTATCGAACCGCAAATAATCTCGTTTTGAGTGAAGCCTCTAATAGCTCAGAAACAACTTTGTTCATTTACAATCATAATTTTATCTCATTATTTCAGCGAACAATAATATTTAGGGCTAAATTACATTGTAAAAAAAATATTCATAGGGTCAATTTTTTATGGCGGGAGGCTGGGATGGATTGTCGAATGCTAGTGTGATAATTTCACTCATTCTAAAATGTGGATCAAACTGACATCTTTTTGTATCCACTCTATTTTTAAATTCTCATATTTTTTTTGTCACCTAAATTCGCGTACTCCTTTTTTTAACGTGGATAAGTGGATTAAAATATTTTGGCTCACATTATCAAAATTCCACATAACAAGTAGTGATCCAACTTGCTCAAGAGTTGCCGGGGAATTTAGGGTCTATTTTGTTAGTCTGGATTGGATCTTTATTACAGCTCATTTAATTGTGTTGGGGATCCATCGCCCCGCTGCCCATTTCCAAATTCGCGTCGGCCATGGCTTGCGCGTCAGCAATGACACAGCAGCCCGTGCGCACCTACAACAACCCGGTGCCCGCTGCCTGACACGCAACAGCAACAACCCGAAAGCAGCTACGGTGGCAGCTCCATAGCAGCCTTGTATCAACTCGACAACAGCCTTGAACTCCGACTCTAATTCCAGCGACGACGCTTTCTCCTTTCACCTACACAATAGAAAGAGAGAGAGTGAGAGGAGCTCGGCTCAAGGCCACCTAACAGTGGGGGCTCTTCTTGACCACCTTGACAATGCACCATGCTGACCACAAAATTGATGTCGGCACCTCAACAGTGTCGGCCCTCTGCTCCACTCCGGCAACACTCTACAATGGCTCCCATGACGTGGTACACAGAGCACACAAGTGCAAAGCTCGTTCTCTCACCTAGTTTAAGCGGCACTGACCGATCAGAGGCGAGAGAGCATATTCAGATCTCTCTGTCCCAAGCGGCACATCTTGCTCTCTCTCTCACACTCACACTCACACTCACACCAGTGACATAACAAGGGCTCCACAAGACACAAAATAAGGAGTGAGCCTTTTTTCAATTGATTGCACGAGGTTGGCCGAGGCAACACTATTATTGGGCAAACAAATTGTACTGAAAACTATAGTGCGAAAGTCCATGACATGGTAGCATCCCTTGATATAATCTCGTGGAAATAAATTGTGTAACCAATTTTCAAGTGTTTTTTTTTTTTTTTCATTTTGTAATTACTTTGTGCATTAATTCATCGTAATAATAAATTAAAAACTGGTTAAGAATAAATGACCACGCTCACAAAATTTTTGCGTGGGAAAAAAAGGATCAAATATACAAAAATAAAAGAACATTTTATTTCTACACCAGACCCCTGGCTATGCCCCTGTATACAAGTCTAAAATATATCTAGGAAATTAGTTTATTTGAATAATACATACATACATCTATATATATATATATATATATATATAAGCAAATCATTTTCTTGGCCTCAGTTTCTTCATAAGAAGTATACTTTTCTTTCATTTAAGAAACTGGTGGCTCAGAAATTGGAGAGTTGCCGTCGGAGTGGAAATAAATTAACATATATATCTAATATCAAATGGATACGAATCTTGCAGCTGGTTGGCTTTACAGTGCCAAGAGACGTACCAAGAAAAGTTGGTCAATGACTCTATAACGAAAAAAAATAAAAAATAAACTACGATTACATTTCATATTAAATCTCATATTTTCCTTTAATAAATGGTACACAATAAAGATTACGTGCATCACCGGCAGTGAAAAATACTATTAAGTCTAAAACGTGAGATAAAATCCTAAAATTTCATATTCTTAGGGCTCGAAATAAATAGATATATAAAACAGGCAACCTAAAATCTGTTTATTTATTTTGGACTTAATTTCTACTGTTGTCCTCGTCAGCCAATCTATGAAATATGGGAAATGTGTCACATATCAATTTGTCTATTTTTGTGGAGCATAAAACAAGCACTTAAGTGGAATTTCATGCGACAACTATGGCCATAATTTTGTTTGATTCTTGTTTGCTGTGTCCCCTAAATAAACTATGTGTGGCGGAGCACTTTTTGCACCTATAAATTCACACTCACCCCCTTCCACTCCTCTATGCAATTGCTTACCTTCGTAACACCATCCTCTGTTTTTACTCTGTTTCCATCCACTGAAAATTGGCAAATCTCCCCTGCTTCTCCCCTGTTATCAATCTGTTCTCGCCCTGTGTTCTCAAAATTCTACCACATCCCAAATCTCAAAAAATGCCTTCTAACTCAAGCACATCCCAAATCTCAAAATCCCATTTGGAACCCAAACCATACTCACCGTTCTCATGGGCCCATCCCACCAACCAGAATACTGGTTGTCCGGACAACAACATGAGCGGCCCAAAGGCCACCGGGTGCTGGGATTTCTTGCAAAATGCCACAAACACTACTACTACACATGGCTTCGAACAGACAGCCACAAAGCCATCAATATTCTCACTAAGCACTAAAGGCTTGGAAATGTGCACAGAGATATTGGGGAGTGAAAGTGGAAGCAACATTGATCCAAGTCTCGACGTATGCTCGCACAACACACAAGAGAGGCAAAATTCAAGCAAGATCAAGCCTCGGAAAACCCGGGAAATTTGCAAGAAAACCAAACACACCAGCAGTTTCCCACCACCACTCACCTCCATCACCAGTGGCTATGGTGTTAAAGTGCAGGCTCACCGTGAAGGCGGCCGGTTAGTGATCATGGTCGTCGCCTCCTCCTCATCTGCCTGCAGAGTTTATATAAAGTCGGAGCGTGAAAATGGGAGGCTGAGGGTGTTTCTGCACAAGGATTATTACTACAGGCGTAGTGAGCAACAATTGGCCGTAAACATCAAAGAAAGTGGAAGAAAAATTAGGCGCAACTATAAATGTGGAGATGAGAGTGGCAACAAAAACCTAACTAGTTTGCCACTTCGTGTCGCTTTTACCTAAAATGCCATGGTTAGATTTTGTTTTAGGTTCCGTTGTTACAACCGTAAATATTGGAAGGAACAGTTGTTTTCAAATGTTTAAATCTTTTTATTTTTTTGTGTTTATTATATGCAGTTATAATATTATGTTTTAAGAAAATTATAAGCTCAACCACATATCACATTGCTAATTGTAAATTTGTAATGGTAATAGACAAGATCAGAAATATAATTTCAGGTTCATTTGCCAGTTTCATAGACAGGTCACAGGTCTATATTTTGGGGCTGCCAAATCTATTTTCTCCTATCTCCTTCATTGTTTTTTCCCTTTTCCATTTTTTTCGTCCTTTCCTGTAAGCTTCCCATGATCACAAGAATTTGGAAGTTGAGAATGACAGCACATATACCAACTAGAAAAACATGTAGCAGATAAGAGCCTACTACATGCCCACAAGGATAATCTCATCCAATACTCCATTTGTTCCAAAAAAACATTCATAAATTTTTGGGCATGATTTTATAAAAATGAGTTTGAGCGCAGTTAATTTCACTATGCATGCATTGATTTTATATGTTCAGTGCAGTGTTTTTAAATTTTTTTGTTTTCATGGTAAAAATGATATATATATATGATTAAATGGTCATGAATTCTTTTGCTATTTATCTAGAAAAACATAAATATCTTTTGGTGAAAAGGTTCATCTTTTATCTTTATTAAAAAGAATCAAGGAATTATGCTTGACTCATTCCAAGCCATACCAATACATATTCCACCTTAGAAAGGAAATGTCTTAAATAAAGCCACTTTCGAATTTCTACCAACGAAAATTATGGGTTTGGATTAGGCTTTAGAAAGAAGTATAATAGCGTATTGAGAAATATGAATTATTTTAGAACGATGTCCTTTTTTTATATTCCAATCGCTGTCTTTGTAGAATATGTATTTTAAAATCATCATAATTGCTACTTAAAATGACAATGAATTGGTGGTCATAGACTCATAGCCTTTCCACAATTTCATACTACCATTTTCATTCGTCTGGTCAAGAGACAAATTTACTTTTAAGATATGACCATGTTTAGACATTTAATTTGGTATTCAAATATGAAAACTAGCATTTCTGTATAAAAAAATGGGAATGTCGATTTAGTCCGAAACTCATGGGTTGACTCGATTAACCTAACAATCCGACGGAGCTAGGGCTGAAAAGTTATAACCCGAAAAAAATCTCAACCCAAATGACCTTAAACCGAATAGCCCGCAACCCGATAGGGTTGGCTCGAAGATAGCCCGAGCCCTATAGTGTCCATCCGAAAATTAGTGAGTTCTAATTATTTAGTTTTCAAACTTCATTACTTTAATTTTTTCCAACTTTTGAAAGTTAGTATAATAAGATTTTTTGTCAAATGTATGTAAAAATGTATTTTGATTCAATATCAGAAACTTATATTCATCATTTCACTTTTTTATATTTTACTATAATATTTAATATAAAATGTTTAGATTCAAAATTTTAAAAATGATAATCATTTAAGAAAAATGTATGTTCTTATTTCTCTACGAGTTACAATAAATTTTGAGTTAAAGCGACATTCATTTATGGATGTAGAAATATATAATTATCAAAATTAATATACTAATTAAAATATTCTTAAATTTTTGTTGAGCCCAATTAGTCCAATAAGTTAGCCCGAAATCTAATAATTTAGGGTTATGGTTGAAAATTTCTAGCCCGAAAAATCACAGCCCAGATGACTGTAACCAAATAGCCTGACAACCCGAGCGGATTGGCCCAAACCCAAACAGATTGACCCGATAGACATTCCTGTCAAAAAATGAAAAGTGTAATGATTAATTTAATAAAATTATATTAATTATCAGTTTTGTGTGTCAATTAGAAATATGGGGATAACTTGACCTTTTGATCTTTAGATTTTAATAAAAATGTGAAATGATATATATATAAGGATTAAAAAGTCGAATTAGCATTTTGAGTATTAATTAAGTACAAAAAACGTTTTTAAAATATTTATCACAGTAGAGAAGTGAAAAGAGACGTGGATATTAAACCAAACAAGCACTAATTGTATGACTAAGTTGACCATGCATGCATGCCACATAGGTTTAGATTTGGCTATGGCTCAAGGTTGGTTAGACTTGCAAAATACACAATCAGGCTTGTTAGGATGAATTTCAATTAGCAAAATTATTTTCGTACTTTACATTTTAAACCATTTCACAATGAAAAATATATTTTACAATATATTTAACTAAGGGCTAGTTTATGTCATAACAAGGACAAGAATTCTCAGTAACTAAGTGTGGACACAGTAAAAATGAAAGGAGGACTTTAGTTCCTACCAATTCTTTTTATTTCCCTAGCTGTAGAATTGGTGAATCAATGGAAAGATTGGGAGGAGTCCTCGTCAATACTTTATAATAAATCGAGAGCCTCTGTCAATATTATTTTTTGAATCCGCCATTGTCGGGATAGTTACGAGGTAAATTCAAGAATTGATGCTGAAGACAAGTTGGGTGGTCAGACTCATCTTGCCACGGCGGTAATGAAATGGGTTAGCAATTACTTGTGGTACTGGTGCTCCACTCTCCCACCTCTATCCTAATTCCTGCTACTTGGTTTTGGATGTATTTCATTGCTCTCCACAAATACTTATCACTTTCTCTCTCACTATATATATGGACACATTCTGCCCCTTTCCTAACTCTTGGGATATTAGCCATTCATATATATATATATAGGTGCAATATGGTGTGTCACCTATCTAATCCATTTCTTTTCCTAATTGACGATCCATTAGTGAATTGAGTCATGGTCACTATGAGAATCTGATCTTTCATCGTGGAGTAATATTCTATAGCATGTGGTGTGTTATGTTGAATGAAATATTGAACTTTTTATTTGGATTGATATAACACGAATAACCACCTTTCCTTTCTATAATTTATACCTCTAGTTATCAACCGATTAAATATTCTGTATATAGTATTTAGTTTTTCTATATAATTTTATTCACAAAACTTCTTGAGATGTAGCCATATGCGGATCGACTTTACAATTTTTATACAGATAAGATGTTTAATTAGCCATATTTTGGGTTATGGTACAGTCTGATACGAAGCTTTCTCGGTTTAGTTAGATTCGGTTTCAGATTCAATCTCATCGGATATTTATAATTGAGTTAATTATAGTTTATAATCTGAACTTTCAACATTGTTCAGTTTATAGCCTCAAATTTTTATTTATTTTTTATATAGCCTAAGCTGTCAATTAATTTCAATTTGTAACCTTAACTTTGATTTAGTTAGCCTGAACTTTAAATTTTTTCAGTTTATAGTCTCAGTTGATTTTTTTATATAGTCTAAATTTTGAGAAAATTTTCAATTATAGCCAATTTTAAGAAATTTGGTGCCAAAAGTGTGACTGAGATGATAAGTAAATTGAGTTAAATTCTGAAATCTTGATAGGAAGGTTTGGACCTCACTGTTCTATATCATCACGTGATCGATCTGGAACATTCGAAATAAGGTGACATTCGAAGGATTTGTACCAAATTGGGAACTAGAGAAGAGTAGAATTTTTCAGAAACTTACATCGTGGAGTAGAGGATGTCGCCCAAGTGTCCCTCTCATAATAGGACAAGTGAAGGAGGTACAATCTGATATCATAGATTGGAGTGCAGGCTTATAACAGGTTTTTTGTTTTACCCTACTCCCTGCTCCATTGGTCTTCTGTGGTTATGTCTCTGGATTCGGCTGGGTACCCCTGTCTTTTTTTCGGTCTTTTGGGTAGTCTTGTTGCTGTCGCTGTTAGTTTAATGATGTCTGGCTTGACTAGCCCCCTGCTTTGTGTTTTGTTTTCCCATTGGAAATTGGACTTTGACATGCTTGTTGCTCGCCGGCTGTTGGCTAGAGCTTTTCATTCTATCGAAAAAAAAGTTAAATTCTTTATTTTCACCTCAACAAAAAACAACATTGTTTATGTCCACATTGTCAAATGAATTTTTCTTACTTTCGGCTCGATTTTGTACTGGGCTATAATTGAAAATTTTCTCAAAATTGAAGCTATAAACTATTTATTTTTTTAAATTCAGGCTATATAAAAAAACCAAAATTAAGATTATAAATTAAAAAATATTGAAAGTTGTTGCCATAAACTCTAATTAATCCTTTATAATTTTATTGTTATATGATTGTATTTGGATTACGAGTAACATTTAACTGACATATCTCAATCCTTTCGATGGTTGATAAAAAAGTTCCCAAATTTTATATTTTTATGTGCAAAAATATGGCATGCAATTAGAGGGCCCAGCTGAACTAGATGATGTGGACAAGATAACAATTTCTCAATCGAAACATGCCTATGTTTTCGATGTAAATTATAAAAAAATAAATCTCTGCACTCTTGTGACTTTTTTGGGGGGGTTAGATTATATATATAGATCCGATGAAATTAATATATAATTCTCATTTTGGGTAATAATACATGTTGCATGCATATGCCATGATTGGTGGGGAGATTCCCGACGAAGTGTAAAGTCAAGATATCACAAAATCGTGCATTTTCTCTGCTTTGGAAAATCTAGTCTATGCTTTGGTGAATCTACAAAATTGTCTTCTTCTATTTAACATTTGAAATTTGAAACTTGTAATATTGGTGACAAGTTGAATTGATCGTTTTTTGATTGCCTACTTTCCTTTATTACTATCAATATAATAACTGTCTTTGTAGTAATTGTGATTATCGTTCACCGCTTCAATTTCCCATTCCTAATTGAAAAAAAAAATCTATTTGTTTTTGCCCCTATTCTTTTGAGAATATTTTTTTATGTTGTCTTGATTTTACCCTTTTACCAATAAGAAATAAAGGAAATAAAGGAAATCTATGACTTGCGTGACATAATTAACATTTTCAATAAGTGTTGAAATGAAAATCAAGCGATTTATACTACAAGAATACATTATCTAAATTTGAACGAAATTATTCCACGAAAACAAATGATTGGAATTAACCTTTTAAATTCTACGAGGGATTCCAGTCCAATAACATTTGGGGAAAAATAAAGAAATTTAAAACTGAAATGATGGTTCATATCATACTGATTGACACAGTCCACTCCATTGATATTTCATCTCATAAGCATAATATAATCTTGGGGTTACAATTAGCTAGATGTATATTTAAAAAGTCTCTATCTCTATTAGTCATTTTTAGTGGACAATTATACTATTGATTCATAATCCTATTCCTCTGTTAAATCAGAACCTAGAGGAAGACTATCATCATTACTTGACCAAAAATTCAAAAAAAAAATATTGTTTGGACCATTGCAATTATATGGATGCATGATAATAGTCTTCAGATTTCGATTGGCCTATTTTCTGACTCAATATCTAACATATTCAGAAGGATGCGATTCAGTGTGTGTGTGTGTACGAATCTAAGTTGGATTTTCTTTTCCAGACCTGCCTTTGAGTAGTATCCTGCACTTTTCCAATCTGAAGATTTCACGATAAGGAAATAGCAATTATCAGGATTTCATGCAGGTGTTATATTACGCCCAATTAGACTAATTAATTCGCAATAAGATTTATTAATCATAATTATAATTAGGTAGAATAAATGAACCGTGAATCTGGACCAGATGTGTTGGAGTGTAAGGTTAATAAAGTAAACACAATCCATATTATGAATTGAACCAATCTGATCGATCATTATGGTGCAGAAGCACCCCTACACCCTATCTGACTAAAACGGGCCCACTGTGTATGCTTTCGTGTTTCGTCATGGCAACAATAGAAATGAAAAGAGAATTCTAGTGGTAGGGATGCCCGGTTAAAACCGAACTGGTGGTTTTAACCGGAACCGGAACCACCCTAAACGGTTAAATCGGAATCGAAAAATTGGTTCCGGCGGTTCGGTTACGGTTTCAATTTTTCAAAACCGGAACCGGCGGTTAAACCGCCGCTTTTTGACATGGTAGGGGTAGGGTGGCAGGGGGCTAGGCTGACAAAGTTGGCTAAAATCGCCGGTTTCTGCTGCAAAACCGGCGGTTTTCCGATTTTTTCTTAATTTCTAATTCAAATTCAAATTTTTCCTACTCATTTTTATCTATAAATACCCTCTCATCATTCTCATTTCAACTTACACCTCTTGTATTAACAAGAATTCTCTTTTGTCTACCTTCAATTTCTATCATCTCTACTTGTGCAAATTGTGCTTACTTTCACAACTATTATTTGTTTACTTATCATTTATATCCACACATTTAGACGAATTACACTATTATATACACATATCAATAACAAATTATCAATTTCTTTCTATTTGTACAAAATGTGCTTATTTACTTGTTTGCTTAGTTGTTATCAATTATATTCATTTACAAACACATTCAAACTATTTCATTCATACAACATTTCTTCTTCTCATACCTCTTGTATTAACAAGAATTCTCTATTTTCAACCTCCAATTTCTCTCATCTGTACGACTCTACCTCCAATTTCTCTTATCTCTATCTCTATCATCCTCATTTTATGTTTCTAGCTCACTCCTCTTATGTTAAGAAGAATTTACAGTTTTCCAAAAATACTTGGTCGAGCACATTTTAAATATTACTCTAGTATTAACAAGCTTAGCAAGTTAGCAAACTGCCCCAAATATTACTATAGTATTAATAAGAGAAATTATGTAACTACACATCCAATTATCTTAAAATTTAAGATAATTAGAAGTGCGGTTACATAATTTCTTTTATTCATTAATCATTACTGTAGTATGTAATTTGTTAATTATTGATTTGCTTATACTCGTATTTGAGTTCCTATTTCAATCAACTTGAATTTAAGAAGAAAAAAAAACCCAGCAAATCCGGAACCAAAACCGCCAAAAACCGGCGGTTCGGAACCGGAACCGGCGGTTTTGGAACCGGAACCGGAACCGGAACCGGCAATTTCCTTAGCGGTTCGGTTACGGTTCCGATATCGTCGGAACCGGAACCGGCGGTTCCAAACCGGAACCCCCGGTTTCGGAACCGTTAACACCCCTAGATCATCATGAAAGAATAATCTACAAAGAAATGTTTAGTAGTGAAAATCACGGTCCTTAAGGACCTGTTTTGGAGGCTTGAAATTCAATTGCATATCCTTACAATCAACAATTAGATACTTAAGCTGTGAAAAAAGCATATGACAAGAGAAATTCACCGTTCTCCTTACTCCTTATGCCATAGACGAAGAAGAATCGACAAATCCGTGTGATGCGATGATTTGGGATGACACAATTTGGGAAGAATCAACTCTTGAATGATATTTTTATGGTAATCTATGAAAGTTTACGCTTTTTTTTCATTCTTTTTTTTCCCTTTGTTTTCCTTTTTTTTTTCTTTCCCGGAAAGGTTCCGTACTACCATCTATGTATATTGAACAATTTACAAGAGTTTAAATTTACATGGAACATATATTATAGAATATAAAACTTGTGAGAGTTATTATTTACTATGACCTTTTAAAGTAATTGTTTGTATATAAAAGTAATTATATTGAAAGTGATTATTTTTATAATTAAAAGTGACAGTTGTGTAAGTGATATTGTTATGAGTAAAAATTATTGTTATTATGAATAAAAGTTATAATTCTTGTAAATAAAAATGACAGTGTGTTCTAAATAAAAAGTGACACTTCTTTTGAGTAAAGTGACAGATACGAAAATAATAGTCGTTCTTAATTAGATTAATAATTAATATAAATTATTATTTTTCCACAAATACAAAAAAGGGTCGGGTCTAGTTGGATCCGATCCGCACACACAAGAGTGGGGCTCTATATAGAATTGTAACTAGAGTGAGATTTTTATATGTTCATGATCATGATGATAATAACAATAACAACAACAATAATAACATTAAATTACATTATTATATTATATTAAAGTAAATTATAGGAACTAATAGACATCAAATTTTGTAACACAAAGTTCTTTTAATAGGTATAGATTAATAATAATTGTATCTAGTCTTTAACTAATTTTATGTGTTGTAAGACGTAATGTATGTATTATGATATTATAGATAAATAATTTATTTTTAAAGAAAATATTAATTATTTAATATATATATATATATATATATATATATATATATATATAGTTGTGTTTATTTATGAAAAAAATTCTATTGCATAACGAAGACTATATCATGACCATTAGATTAAATAATCGGATCATTAATATTGCGTCACGTGTCAATAACGTCAATGCAGCAAATAAATGAAAAGGGTAAATTAGTCAGCACAAAGATGGCGGTTTTATCATCTTAGCATTAATTTCGGAAGTAAGTAACTAATTAGTCAGCACAATGATATGTATCAGTATATTACAATACATAAATCAGTATATCTTTGTATATAGTATCAACATACGAAATTTGTAGGATTATCTTCCTATTATATAATGTGTAATTATAATATGTAATTTACTTAATATGAAAAGATTAATTTTTGATATGTTTGTGTTTCTGAAATTTTTGTGAATTTATTTCCAAAATAATGATCTCGAAAGTAAGTAACTAATTAGTCAGCATAAAGATATGTATCAGTATATAACAATAAGTAAATCAGTACACCTTTGTATATAGTATCAACATACTAAATTTGTGGGATTAACTTACTATTATATAACGTGTCATTATAGTATGTAATTAATTGTTTTACTTAATATGAAAAGATTTATTTTTGATATGTTTGTGTTCCAAAATTCTTAGGATTTTATTTCCAAAATAATGATACATATCTTCCTAATCAATATTTGTATTTCTAATCATATATTTCCATATGTATGTTTCATACTGATACAAGTATCATTATATACTGATAAAATCCATAGTGTATAATGACAATGTGAATGCATTGTTGCTGGAGAATTTCCAGCTTCGTCTATTTTTTCGTATTTATGTTTTATACCGATACAAGTATCATTGTATAATGATAAAAGTCATAGTGTATAATGATAATGTGAATGCATTGTTGCTGGAGGATTTCCAGCTTCATCTAAAGATTTTAAATGCTTCGGATGAAGACGACGATTGAAAGGACGATTTGTAGTGTTTTTAGTGAAGATGATGATTGGTATTCAAAATGAATTATGGAATAAAATCGTAGGATTTGTTTAAATTGGTCAATCCCATGATTTTAGGGTCTTTCCTTAAATCGTGAGATTTTGTTTACAATTATATTATTTTGCTGATAATTTCGTAACTATATACTGAATACACGCGCAGTAAATCTGAGCAGTTAATTTCTTAATCTAGTGGTTCATATATAGTCTTAGTTAAGTATCTAAGGGTAAGTTGCACCCTAGCGCTTCCCTATATCTATATATATATATAATATGGTTAGAAAGTTTATTTGAAGAAGTTTGTTTGAGCTCGATTAAGCTTGAGTAAGCTCGTGAGACTCCAAGACTTCAGTAAATAAAGATCCAGGCTCAGCTTAATGAATGAATCAAATTTGAGCATGATTGAATTCGACTCTACTTACTTCCATTACACCTCTCTTCTCTCTCTAATTTGTTCATTCTTATGTCAGGTGTTGTTAAGGAGTTCAACTTGGACAATCTTGGTGGCAGCATCAAAAAGGGAAGTGATCATGGATCTTTGCACTCTTCCAAGCATGATTTGGGTCTAGACAAATCCCACCAAACAGACCATTTCCTCAAAACTAATCCCACTACCCTCCGGCAGCCACGGGAGCAAACTAGACTTCATAAGTCTAGGGACTTAGAATGGAACAAAAAATGGGAAGACACGACCGTCTTTCGAAAATAGATGAGACCAAAGATCTTGAGCGACCAACCCTGCATAACAACTCAAGATAAAGTATAGCTAATTTCTTCATACTCATTCCGCAGCATACAACTCTTTGTTGTACAGCGCTCTCCAAGTGTGCTTGTCCCCCCCCCCCTCTTCCTTAACCAGACGAGTCTTTGTGAGAGCTCTATTCGGCAATACTGGATGCCCTTGCATTACTTCTTGCAGTATTTGCCATACAATCTATTCTTTTCCACGAATTTTACTACCATCCACGACCATTGCCGCCGCCGCCACCACCACCGCCGCCCCATATATTGTGGGATACACTCAATTTCCTCCCCATGACAAGCAACTACACTCCTAGTAGTTACATGACCATGCCGACTGCAGCGGGGCGTGGAGTCGGGCCTGGCTTCAGAATGGGAGTGGGGGGCGGGAGCGTTGGCAGCAGGCGCAGTCATCTTTGGAGATGATTTCACGTCTGCTGCCTTAAGAGATGCAAGTGATATCATCTCAACTTATCCTTCTTTCTAGGATTGTTGTCACTCTTGTTGAGTTGAGCCATGTCATAAACTCATCATACTTTTTAACTTATTAATATGTTTCTATTTAAATCATATGTATGGAAACGCCTTATAAATAGCCCTTCTGCAAATATGATATGATCTAACTACTACTACCCAAGTAATGACATTCGAGTTCTAATAAAAAAGTTCAATGAGTTTGCATGAGAAGAGCTATTACATTAAATCGACAAATGACACGATTATATGAACTTCATTGAATACTAGTAGTAACAAGCAAGCATCATGCTCCTTTATTATAAACAGCATGCATATATAGCTGAATGAATTCCAACCTCTAAGTCGCTGCCTGCAGATGAGGCTCTTCCGCGACGCCAAAGACTCTTTGCACGAATTTATCAACGATAGAAAGAAATTCTTCAGCCTTTTCTTCTTGGGGCAAGTGGCCACAGTTCTTGATTAATTCGAAGGAAGATCCTGGTATAGCTCGTGAGAGCCTTTCGGAGTTCCAAGACGGGACAAGCCTATCCGTGTCGCCGGTTACAATAAGAACTGTTTATGATGGTAAAAATCATATGATGCCATCATCAACTATTTATAACAAAACTTAATGCAATTAGCTGACGCTCAATGATTAAACGAGCATTAGTAGGATTATACTCGGTATCAGTTTACATGCATAATCTGTCACAAGAAACTTAACCCTTAAGAAGATTCCTATTTCACGGTTGTGAAAAAATTTGAATCTCATATGATATCAGTACGTTTTCCTTCATCATTTTCTTTCTGAGAGAGTAAATAATTCTCACGTATGCAGATCAGCAGGCTAAGAGAGTAGAGTAATTATATCTAAACCTGGACACGAGATTTCGCTGAGCCTCTTGTCTTTTGATATGGACACAGAATCTGTCAGCATCGCGACAGTGTATTCAACAAGCGCCCTGTCCCAGCCCTTCACCCTTAACGGCTGCCAATTTGAGAAGACATAGGATTTGCTCAACAACGAAAAGAAACTAGGAATCATCCATCTCGTTGATAATCAGTACCAAGTACTCACCTTTGTATAACCTTGTAAGACGTCATCAGAAACTTGTTTCGAATCATACCATGCAGAGCGAACAGCTTGTGTGCCAAATTTATCAATTATCATCCTTACCTGAAACATTATTTAGGGCAAAAAAACACCATATAACTCCTACATTATATAATATATATGCATGAGTTGGAGAGTCAAAATGTTGGTTACCAAAGTCACACCAAATGCAGAGCGCAAGATCGCTGAAAGAGCTTTCTGATAGAGAGAGTTTATCATGCCTCCCATCCCTTTTATCACATACATTATTGCCTCTGTTATATATTTAGTGAGCCCCGTTAACAAACTGCCAAACCTGAAAAGAAAATTGCCCTTCATATTTGAGTCCGAGCTCTTTCCCTGATTCTGATTATCAGTACCCTTTTGAGTTTCTTTGACAGCAATCTTCATAGCAAACGGTGCAAGAATTGCTGGAGCGACAAGGATTAGAGCAGCTACACGCTCGGGCGCCTCAAAATATGTGTTTAGAGCTACAAGTGCACCAGCAGAGTGCCTGCCAATCTTCAGGTGTTGGTGTAACCAATAAAATTCCAAAACATTTCTTACCACAGAGAAAACTTATATGCAATCTTTTATACAAGTATAGTAACTTCACATCAAATGATTTTTTTTTTCTCTAGCATTTGCATCTATTCACCAAAGCACACGAAAGCATAACATACCCCACAAGGATGGCCTTATCAGCAGCCAAGAAGTCGATGAAGTACATCGTTGCCAACACAGAGAACATCATCGAGTATGGATTCAAGGGTCTTGAATCTTGACTACCAGACGAGGGCTGCTTGATAGGAGCCACCCTTGAGGTCAATCCGAAGGCCGGTCTATCAAATGCAAGAACTTTAGAACCGGTTGCCTTTGCCAAAGGTTTCATGACTTGGCTCCACGAATAGACTGAGGCCCCAAAGCCGTGCAACAAAATCATAGGATAACTAACACTTTTCCTATAGTTAGGAGAATGTGGAGCCAATCCTTCCTGCAAAGTATCTTCTGATAACTCTGCATCACAAATCTTGTGGTGTATTTGCACCCCATTAAATGTGCAGAAACAACTATCAGAATCCGCTAAACTTGTTGGATCCTCTATCTCATCCTGGTCAATTCCAGCAATTCTTTTTGCTTTTTGTGTTGGTTTCTCTGTGAAAATGAGGAGTAGAACACACATAAGAAATCCTAGGGCTGAGCAACAGTAACTGTTATGAATTAAGCACAAAATAATCACCAAAACAAAGAAAAATACACGAATTGTTGACCAAGTTCTTCACTTTGTGACTATGTCTAGAGGCATGCCATACCAAAAACTTTTAGTAGAATATTTCGAATACAGTTACAAGGTTGTAGTCCTAACTCAGATAATGATTCTGCCGAAACTGACTAAAACACCTTTACGATGGAGGGTAAGAAACATCGCAGCTCACGTGGCTGTATTCAGTACTTTTAGACTCCACAACTCAACAATGACTAGGTTTCTCTCTCATCATCCTCAATTTCAGTTCTCAAATGGTCAACATTTTTCTACAAGTCACATAATTTGCTACCCAACAACACTAATGGACTTCCAAACCAGTTTGCCACTCAATCAGTATAATCAATTTCATCAAGAACAGGAACATAAATTCAAACTAATCATCACTTACCCAAAAGAAAACAGATAAGAGTGAAACACACACAGATACAGACACAATACGGTCTGAAATTATGACAGTATTTACCGGAATAATCACCACCGAGTGGGGGAGCAGAAGCAGCAGCTCTAACAACAAACTTATCCTCAGAAGTGGGATTTTGGGAGGTAAAAGCGTAAGAAACATG
This sequence comes from Monilaria moniliformis, assembly GCA_034509125.1. Taxonomy (NCBI): domain Eukaryota; kingdom Viridiplantae; phylum Streptophyta; class Magnoliopsida; order Caryophyllales; family Aizoaceae; genus Monilaria; species Monilaria moniliformis. The sequence continues at coordinate 17,048 of JAYDZE010148348.1, forward strand.
GTGAGGATTTTGGTGACGTGATTTTGGATTATGTGACTTCGGTGGGCTAGCAACAGGGAACTGGCCATGTACTCCACAAATACTCATCAACAATGTATATATGAGTATATTTGGAGAGAGAGAAGAAAGATTGCAAATTGACTATTTTGAGCAGAAATCCGAACTCAGAATTGGTGCATTTTACAGCAGATTGGGAGATAGATTGTGTTATTGCTTCCACGAATCGATGAAAGACTTTCATGTTTATTACCGTGCGATTTATTCACAACTGTAAGTGTTGTTAGTGCAAGACCTAAATTTAGATATTATTAATGCAAGACCTAAAATTATTTAGTTTTGCTGTAAACTTTTATTAAGTGAAGGTGAGGATTTATTATTTCAGAATGAAAAAAAATATTCATTTCGTCTGGCAATAGATGTCCCATTTGCGAATGGCACGAGCTTTAAGAAATGTAAAATAATTTGGGGTTGAAAAAGTTAATGAATGTTGGTCTCGCTTTTATATATTAATTTTATAATTAAATATGAGTGGAATAAGTTAGTGGATTATGAAACTCACTTACCAAAAATAGTAAAATGGAACATGTAATGGCAAACGTTCTGAAATGACAAAATGACACTTTTAATGGCGGACGGAAGAAGTAATAACCAAGGGCATCTAAAAAATATATATCAATTAAGATAGTGTATTTTAGGGGGAAGGGTGAATTATTGGATATAACATTACTAAATAGTGGATTGCGCACGGACTGAGGCGGGCCGAGTTAATAAACACGGGGCTTATTTTTGCTACCAAACACATTCAAGAGGGCCCTAAGTAGATAATTTATATTGATTATATAATCAAGTTAGTATGTTTTAACGTATTGAGAATTACAATGAGAAATGTTTTTCTATTCTAACCAAAGTGAAAAAACTATAGGCATCGGTGATTGTCTGTAATCATAATCCTAATAATACTATAAGTATGTATACGTATTTGTGTGTCACTTTGATATGCTATGAATGAGATTTCAACCGATAACTCAATACCTCTGTAAGTTTAGAAAATAGAATCTGGAGTCAACTTTCATAGGAAATCAACTTTTAGCAATTTTGGTAAAATTGTCATAACTTTCGTTCCAGAATTCCGAATCAAGTGTATAAGATGTACATACAAAACCCTCTCAAATGCGAAGAATTCTTATTAGAGGCCTCAAGATCAACAAAGATCGTTTGAAGGGTCAAACAAACCACTAAAGTATTCTGATAAAAATTGCCTGCTTGCGAATTTCCACAAGTGTTCTAATGTCCGTGTTGCAGATTTAATTAATTAGTAGCATGCCTAGATGTACAGCTGTTGTATGATAATCAATTGATAGCACAATGTTGTTTCATGGTAGTACTTTGCTATTTATTCACAGCGGTAAGTGTTGTTGGATAGTTATAGCATGCATAATGTTATACATAATGTTTAGGTTAGATATTAATTATTTTATTTTGTCTTTTCTTTCAATTATTTATTTTGTAGGACTTATTATTTAATTTGTACCGATGAGTTAATGCATACAGGAGTCTGTCCTACAAGGAATGTATTTTATCTTCAGAAGAAAGACTATATTAAGATGACATATATAGACCATCAATAAATAATTTGATAATTTAAGATTCAACAATATGAACAAGGAATTTTTTTTTTTTTCGAGTTTTTGAATTTTGTAACCATTATTTAGTATGATTTCTACCAAAATCACTCGAGCTTCGTCAACATTCATGTACAATATGCTTTCAGAAAAATGTAGGTAGCTATAAAACATTATGGCGTGTTTTCAAAATATGAATGCGTTATGCATTTAATTGATTAGATTCTATAATTGTAAAGTGATGAGTAATCTCAAACAGAAATAACTATGTACATTGAGAAGATGTCCCACTTGTATAAGAAAGCATTATTGCGTTTGCCAATCGAAATCCGAATCCCCTGACGTCTATCTCCTCTCAACACCTTAGAACAACGTTTTATTTAGATAACTATGTATTACCTAGTGGGTTTTTTCTGTATTAATTAATCAAATTTAAAGCCCTATTAGTTTTCCAATTGAAGAAAACATTTTAGTTTTTATTTTAGAGAATTACACAAACTATATTGATAATATCAATTAGATCACTATATCATTAGAGATGTCAATCAAGCCATTCCATCGGGTTTTGGGTAAGTTCTACTCGGGTTACGGGTTAATCGGATGCGGGCTAATCGGGTTATAAAGTTTCAACCCTAACCCTAAATGTTTGGGTATCAGGCTAGCCCAACGGACTACTCGAGTTATAAGCAAACGACAAAAATGAATTTATGTATTTTTTATTATTAAGAATTCTATATTTATAATATATAAACGTATACAAAAATTAAATATATAAATCATATGATAAGCATAAAATTCAAAGTGTAAAACATTCTAAAAGTCAAAGATTACATAAAATAAAATTAACGATAAATAGTTTCAGAAATGAATCTAAACTCTAAATAGTTGAATTACATTGTTTTTTTACACCGGTAATCTTTGAAGGTTCAACTTCATAATTCACTTCGAATTCATAGTCTTCATACTTTTCACTATCTATAAAAAAATTATAATATTAAAAATATTATATAGTTTGATAATTTATAATTATACTAAATATAAAATTTTACCATCAAAATATCTATGCAACCAATTACATAAGCAAAGAAGAGCTTGCATTTTTTGGTAATATCTATGCAACCAATCACATAAATTATAAGAAAAAATAGTATTATAATTTTTATTTAACCCTATAAGTATAAATGTGCTATATTCATGTTAAAAAATGAACTAATTATCATCTCAAATAAACTAAATAAAATATTATTTGTGGTAATAAAACTAACACTATAATATTTTTAATCTGAAAAATAATAATTTACTTAAAAACGGTAAACAAGAATATTGTAATATATTAAAAAGTTGGGAAGAATTTACCAACTTGTACAAGCACGCTGTACATATTTATACTAACACTATAATATCATAAAGAAAGTTGGCAAGGATTTCATTCAATCCACGAAACTGAAAGAATTTTTGTTAATGCATAAAGATTTGTAATACCATAATTGACAGATTGTGTAGATGGAATAAATCATTTACAACTTTTCTAATAATATTTTTAAAAATATAGTAAGATGTAATTTAGTAAGAAAATAATTAATAAATAATAAAATTGATTTAAATAAAACCAATTTGGTTCGATTCAAAATTTAAAAGTATTTTATATATATTATATACAATTTATGTAAATTTATTTTAATTCATTTAGGAAGTCCAAGAGTAGTGGATGTCCGTAAATATTATCCATAACGAGAAAGGACATGAAAGCAATATTAGAGAATCGAAGCTTATCCTTCCCACGTCCAAGTATAAGAAAAGTCATACTTTAATATCTAAATTATTGATATTTTTACAATTACGTTCGGATGTAAAAATAAATAAATAATCATCATATATAATAGGAAAACAAACTGAAATTCTCTCCTTAATCCTCTCCACTTCTCTAATTTTATTTATGTTTTTTTATTCTCTCATTTAGAAAAAAACTAAATATAATTATGATACTACTTCCATTGAAGTGGCTGTAATTGATAAATGAAATATATTCAAATTCATCGTCAGTATTGTTGATTAAAAAAGTAAATCAGTTAGTGAAGACAAAAAATACAAGATAATAGTTCCAATAATCAGCCATTACAACTACAGGCTGCTGTAAAAAGTAAAAACCTATCATCTAATATAAAATTGGCAAATTAATAAAATGGAATGGTCAACGCTTAATAAAACAACATAAAAACATGTAATTTTTGTAAAAGAAATTAGTACGCCATATGAGCATATGCAGGACTAAGTTGATATAGATTAAATAAAAAACTAATTAAACATTAGCAAATATTGTGTTATATTTTAGGGTTATTGGGTCTAATACTGTAATACATGAATTTTGAATATATTTTAATTTTGCATACAAACATTGAAAATTGTTTACAAACTTAATTAGTTGTGATTTTTCTATAATTTTATTTTTTTAAAATTGATTTGATAATAAAATCTAGTTTAATTTTCACCTCATCCGATGCTCATTCTCTCTCCTCCATGCTATCTCCGCACATAAAGGACTTCAGAAAACTTATGTCCAATTGATCTATTTGTAATATTTGTCCAATTGCATGACATATTCAATCACTTGCAGAAGTTATTATATATTGTAGAGATTTTTGATTAAGTATATTGTAAATATTTAATATCTTGCAAATTAATAAAAAGTAATGGTTCTGGTTACTTAACCAAAAAAATAAAATGATGGTGAGAATTTTTAGAATGACAAAGCATTTAATGGTTGCTTTAATATGATCGCATAATGCATGCGACATAAACTGGTGAACTTTAAATACAAATTAAATTTAAATAGTTCACGGTGTGAGATATTTTTGTGGTTGGTTACATTCATGTACGTCTTTTCCACTGACATTTTTTTATTATTGAATTCATCAATTATTACTATTATAAAAGTACTATGCGTTCTTGCAATTTGATGATATATACCTATTATGTCGTTATTTATTTTAATTTTATATTTGTTATAGATAAAAGCCTTTTTATATCTAAAATTCTTTAAAATAATAATAAGATCTATGATATATTCTTCACATATAATTTTATTATTCAAATTTAAGAGTGTAGTCTTACAAATTTGGTTGTTTTAATTAACATGGATAATTTATCATCATAATATAGGCGTTTATATTTCATATAAGATGAAAATATTTTCTATCAATAATTATTCAATACTTTTTTCGTGGGTATAAAAGGCACATCATGTGTATGATAAAATGACAAAAAAAGTGATATCTTAATCTCAATTTCAAATGATTAACTCAATGTGAGATATTTATGTGGTTGTTTAATGCTTTTGTGAAAGTTTTTCCCACTAACATCTTTTATTTTTTAATAAGTCAATTAATTACTATTGTAAAAGTTTGTATGACCACAAATTTGATTATATACACCTATCATATCGTTATTTATTTTAATTTTATATTTTTATAGATAAAAATCTTTTATATCAATTTTTGTAAAATCGTAACAATAATTTTCTTCTTTACTCATATTTTTATTATTTAATTTAAAGCGTGTAGTCTTACAAATTTGGTTATACCTAACATCTTTGTTGATTTCAAAGTTGGCTTTCATTTTTGAATACGTCTTTCCCACTGACATCTTTGTTGATTTCAAATTTGGCTTTCATTTTTGAATACGTCTTTCCCACTGACATCTTGTATTTTCAAATTAATCAACTATTAGTATTAGGCCATCCTTAACCCATCCCCAAAATTCCAGCCCCAAAACAGCCACAACCCAATTTTGGTCCGCCACGTCAGCTTTTTATTTTTCAGCCCCAAC